>JAUZST010007504.1:0-14140 GCA_034779995.1 Parotocinclus haroldoi | reverse complement strand
TGGAGAAAGCAATGGCAAACTACTCCACTATCCTGCCGAAATACTTCATGGATCACATCGATGAAAGACAGAAATGTCTGGAGATTGATGATCCATCAAGTGACTGTACGGTTAATCCAATCTATCCAAATTTTAACTAGAGTGGTAGAAAACAGCTAACCTCTAGTCTAATCGCTATAGGGTAAGCAACTCATGACATGAGTCATGACCTGCTAATCTTGACTAATGTTGCTAAAGGTTATGATTTGTAGATAGCGTTAGGATATCACTGTATACTAGAAGTGTTTGCCAAGCTAAAGAACTGAATAGAAGTAAGTTACACAAAGTTTGCCAGATGATTTTCAATCAGTATTTTAGATTTCAATGTTTGTTGAGGGTTTAAAGCAGTTCTGTGTGTACTTTTAGATGGACTCGTTTCATACAATGCTCCACTCGGCCAGGAGATGACCATCAATGATCAGCATGTTCACCTCAATGACTCTGTGTATGATGGTGCAGTCCTTTACAGGTTGGTATTCCATTTCTAGGAAAGTGGTCCACAAGAACTGATGCTTTTAAAATCTATTTAGTATTTGAGGTTCATGACTCATACAAATAGCAGAAATAACCTCTTGTCAGTTTTCATATTGTATGAACAATATGAATTATCCAAACCAATGTCTGACTATAATTCCTCTGTATACATGGTGGTCTTATTCCTCCCACGCTTGTTCAGGTTTACTTGAACTGTGTCTGTGTGGCTTATTGAAAGTTCAGTACAAGGGAGTTTATTTCTAATTCATTTAAAATGAAGAGTTACCAGAGTCAGAGTGTTATTGGTTACCATGACTACAGTAGGACACAAAGATGAAGAATTGGTTTCTGTGTTCTTAGAATGATTTGACTCATGCCTGCCTAAATAATGCTTTCCATGAGTGTGTATGAGTGTGTGTCTGATTTGTGTCATGTCTTTCTGAACAATGCTTTCCATGACAACCTGTTTGCATGTACACAATACCACAAACAGCCCACACGCTCAGTGTCATCAAGTCTTTTAATGAAACACGTCGCTTGGCTTAAGCCGTATAGCTGACCAGCACTACCATCTTGTGGTGAATCTGGCACTGACATTTTATTATCTTCATTTTAACCCTACTTTTGTTCTGCACCGATCCCAGAGAACTCATGGCGCAACCGTAAGCCAGTCCATCACGTGACAGGCAGTGGTCGCTGATGTTTTCTTTCAGAAATAGCCAATTGTATGTTCATGTCACATCGAGTATGGGTCCCTTCAGTGGTGGACTAGCTGTTAGATTGTAGACACACACACAGTCACACACTAAGTGCCACTTTAGAGACACCAATTAGCCTAACACGCATGTCTTTGAATTGTGGAAGAAAGCCGGAGTACCCAGAGTAAATCCACACAGACACGGGGAGGGCATGCAGACTCCACACAGAAAGGACCCAGGCCACTACACCCTGGGATTGAACCTGGGACCTTCTTGTTGTGAGGCAGTGGTACTAGCCACCGAGCCACCGTGCTGTCTCAATATTTAGTATAACTACTTAATTAATAGGTATGTACTGCATAATGAGTAACACACACTGCACAGTTTTTCTTTCAGTACTTTTTGGCCCAATAAGTTTTGGATTGACTAAGTTCATATTATTGTTTGTGATTGTAGTGTTGATAATCTTCTTCTCTATGACCCCCTTACACTAGTGGGCTCTGTAACTCAGGGGTCTCTGATGAGAATTTAGGATCACACACATGCGCACCTGGTCTTTCAGCTACCAGATCACTGTTCTTTTATCCACTACCAGACCTAGGAACTGACCCAAGATGCCAAATATAAACTAGTGTCCAGCACTGCAAACCAGGGCTCTGCTGCTGAGTCAGTTGGGTTAATGTTCAACCTTAGGTGAGGTGAGGTTTGAGCTGTGGCAAGGGGTCTTGTTTCCCAGTTCTGGCACAGGGAAAAACAAGGGGGTCCAATGCTCGAGTGAACAAAAATGATCTGGTTTTACACTGCACTATCATCATATCATTGAAAAAAAACATTAATATAATCACAGACCTCTAGGGATTTCTAGACCCCTACAAATTATGGCTGTTCACATTAAGCTATTTCTCTAACTCATTTTAATCTCTCTACAGTATGACAGAAGGGTTGGGGCAGTTGACGGATGGTATGTGTGGTCTGGATGATTTCACAGTCAGTCATGTCCACAAAGCATGGCCTGGCTATGACTATGTGGGCTGGACCAACAAGAGCTTCCCCAGTGGATATGTTGAGATCATGTTCGAATTTGACCGAACCCGCAATTTCACCACCATGAAGGTATGATTTGACTGAAAGAATTAGTTCTAGTTTTCCATGTTTCTGTATAAAAATGGCTTCTGTTTTTCTAGCTTTCACTACCCAGAATGAAAACTGCTTATATTTTCTGTATGGACATTGGACATCTCTAGAGAATACGTTCAAATTGAGGTCCTATGTACAAATAAATAAATAAATACATAAATTAAAACAAGCGACAAAGTATTCAAGACCACAAATATACTTCTCACAAAAAAGGGAATAAAATATCTTATACTATCTAAAATATCTTATATCTTATATATATATATATATATTTTTACCCAACTTTTTTTACCCTACAAGAATTAGCAGCAATATAGCAATATACTAAATAAACAAAAAATCATTGTGATAATCCATATCCTTTAAACTGTAACTTGTTAAAATAATGCTTAAAAATAAATATTTTTACCCTCTTCTTTACAACAGCAAATCACAAAAAGTTGAAACATTATGGAAAATGCAAAGTAAAAAAATAAGAAAAAATCCAGGGTGTCTTAACAGTAGGAACAGTATGAACTGAAGATAGATATTTTTTCTGGCTACCTTAATTTCATTTATTAATGAATTCTACATCAATTCCTGCATTCAGGCATGCAACACATTCCAAAAACGGGCTAGTAATTTCCTAGTAATTTCTCTCTGAACTGTCTGCCTGCATTTGCAAATAATGGAAACTTTATCTTTTGTTCTGTCCTTGCAGATATGTTCCAATGCACACACATTTTAAATATTGCTCTTTGTGATAATAACTTAAAAAGCTTTTGACAATTTATTTAACTCCAGTGGTTGTTTGTTCTGAAAGTAAAGAAATAAAAATGAATAAACACTTTAAAAGACAATGTTCCTTAAACAAATTAGAGATATTTCTTCCTCTACAAGTCAAGGAATCTGGAGCAATTTCAGCGCATGTGTTAATCATGTCCAGACCTGGTCAGCTGTCATAAATGAGAGTTGGTAGATATTCACTACTGGGACTGGGAACACCTGGCAAGATTTTGTTTCAGATATGCTTCAACCTGTTTGTCTAGATATAATGTTTGGCTGTTTTCACTTTTCACTTTACGCTGGTCTATTTTCCCTATATCCAACTCATTGACTATGGAAACTGATTGTTTATTTACAGACTAATATATCCCAGAATTTGACAAATGCCACTGTAATGAGATAGGAAGCATTATTTGTTATGTGATCTGTAAGTGGTCATTATGCATAAACAGTATACATTATGACTACATTGTTTCCCACTGTTGCTTCACACCACGAAGTGGTGCTTCATCCTCCATCTAAAATAATACAGTAAGTGAGTAGACCTTTTCTGCTGCATTGTAGTTACAAACCTTTCCCCCTGTCTCTTCTGTAACTGTTTCAGGTGCACTGCAATAACATGTTCTCTCAAGGAGTCAGAGTCTTTCAGAAGGTGGTGTGCTATTTCCGATCAGAATCAGACTGGGAGCCTATGCCTGTGGTGTTCAATCCCGTGATGGATGATGTGAACCCCAGTGCTCGCTTTGTTACTGTCTCCCTGCAAAACCACATGGCTAGTGCAATCAAGTGTCAGTATTACTTCTCTGATCTTTGGATGATGTTCAGTGAGATCACCTTCCAGTCAGGTAAGTTTGGATGTACTTCATAGATCAAATAACAATCAAATTTATTTTTTGCCACTTAGCGTATTCACCATTCAGAGATTCACGATTCTATCCTGTGGAGTTTGCATGTCCTTCCATGTCTGTGTGAATTTTCTCTCTGAACTCCCTCTCACATTCCAATTACCGGCATTAGATCAATTGGTTGCACGAAAATGGCCCAGTATGAATGTGTCTCACTAGAATTGTTTTAACCTTGCTCCTGTAATGAATAGCCAGTAATACTGAGAGGGATGTTAAATAAACAAACAAGAAACTCTGGCCCTAGATATAATTTAATTTTCTTTGCCGAGGGACGTGCAAGTCCGACAGCCTCTGATTGGCAAGTTGAGCATGCAGACATATCTAGAAAGAACAAGCACACAAAGAGTGTGCACAATCTCTGTATTTATCTGCCCTCCTTAACCGCTTCCTTCCTCAGACATGGATATTGCCTGTGCAGACTCAAATTGGGATCTTCATGCATAAAAAAAATTATTGTGATAATTAACTAGAAATCTACTTAATATTATTGCATGAATTCATGAATTCTTCCTGATCATTTCAACTCTTGTTTTCTCAGATACAGCAATGTACAACACAACCATCTCTTCCACGAAAACTGGCCCTCCAACCATCACACAGTCAGGTTAGACCCCCTGCAGGGCATTTGCTTTTTGCTCCACAAGTCTTTCTGTTTGTAATAATGCATAATGCATAATTTCCATTCGAACAAAGTCTGTTCACGTATACCTTTGTGGTCCTATAAGATTATTATCTTTATTATTAAGGTAACCTAGTTATCCTTTATATGTACATTATATTAGCCATAGTAAAGCAGTAAAGCAGCCACTAGTGTAGAAAGTCTTATTAAACATAAACATTATCAGTTGGTGAAGAACCAATATTTGTCTGACACTGCAATTTTAAGCACTAAGATGATAATAATGAGCAGGTCTTACTACTCATGAAATTACCAGGTGATTACAAGAAAGAATTTGCAACACAACATATAATAGACACAAGAACAGAAACAATGTTAAAGTTAAGACTGAATAACTGTATTTATGGAAACAGTAACCTGGCTTGTCAACATATAATATATAATAAGGTGTACAATTTCTGTGAAACATACAATTTCACAGAAAGTATAATGGATAGCGGACAAATCTGCTTTCTCTTTATAACCCTTTAGATCAGGAGAACCCTATTCATAAACTAGATGACAGCAACACCCGCATTCTGATAGGCTGTTTGGTGGCCATCATCTTCATTTTGGTGGCCATCATTGTCATCATACTGTGGAGACAAGTCTGGCAGAAGGTGCTGGAAAAGGTAGGTGGATATCTACTGTGTAATTATTTTACTTTTGTAGGTTGTGTAAGTACACTGTATTGATACCACATACATTATAAAACAGTATTCAGTGTTACTGGAATAAAGCAATTCAATTAATGAAGTAAAATGTTATACTATTGTAAACAACATAATTGTCATTTCAGTCATGTGTAAAAATACAACAAAACATAAATAATGCACTGAAGATCTCTGTGAATTTGGCGCCCCCATTGTGTCAGGCTGTGTCAGTCCAATTTGGGAAAGCTGTAAAGAAAGCAAAGTGAACTAGACTAATGCTTTCGGTTATTAGTTCATTAATTCATCCATTTATTCATTTTCATACCTGCACAATACAAATGAACATTGCAGGGGCCAAGGCCAAAGGGTTTTCTGGTAGCACAAAGTGCAAGTTAAGAATCAACCCACCAGTCCATGACAGGACACATGCAGACAGACTCACTCTTTTAAGTTTTAAATCTTACTTTGGTAGCCCATCACTGTGGTATCCCAGGTTTGAGCCCTGGCCTTATAGCTGGGTCAGATGTTACACATAGACAGCTGGTTGTGACTGAGGGACTGCAACAGTGCGTTAACAATTGAACACTGCCTGTCATGCGGCGGCACTCCTGGTCTGCTGGATACCACAGATCCAGCCCCATAGACTGAAGAGAAACTGTGAAACTCACAAGGTCCAAGTCCATTCTGAGGCACAGCACAGACAAAAATAGAAGGGGGTGTCAGGACTCAACGTCGTACCTTGTCAGAGGCAGTATACAAATCAGGGTGTCTCACCTAGTACAGCAATGGTGTCCAGTACTGAGACTTCTCTTTTCATATACCGAGGTTTGTTGGCAGGACTGTTGACTGGGATACAAAGTTTTTTTGCGGTATGTGCTCTTGACTCTGTGTCAGTCAATGCCAGTCTCAGATTGACTATGGATTTTTCTGCGTGTTTGTTGGCTAAATTTCTCACTGGGCTTTCACCTTCCAAGTTTCTGAGGTTCCTGAGTTTAGGGAGCTGTGTCTGTGGTACCGCAAACAGATCAGGGGTAACACCTCATGACACTATCAATATTTTCTTTCATGAGTACTCTATTAAGCATCAATGAAGATGAACAGGTTAATCCACTGCTCTTTGTTCTCTAGAATCCCATTGTTACACCCCATGACACCCCAGGTTTAAAAACATATTATATCTGCATGAAAATGTTGATTATAATTTTATTGTGTTTTGTGAAGAGTTGAAAAATTACACAGTGTTCATTTTCTATGGTTGTCTTTTAAAACTGAGCTTTAACGTTTGCCCAGTTGAATGTCAAAATGAGCTTTTTGGATTTCTTTCACTGCACCACCTATATTGCAGGTATCTCGGAGGATGCTGGACGATGAACTAACTGCTAGTCTGTCAATACAGAGTGAACCCTGCACTTATAACAACATGCCATCTTCAGCACCATCTGATCAGGAGTCCAGCTCCGCCTACGAGCGCATCTTTCCTCTGGGTGCAGATTACCAAGAGCCTTCACGCCTTGTCCGCAAACTGCCTGACCTCTCACAACTCTCAGAGGAGACTGGTGAGTCCTGTTCATTTACCCTTATATTCTGCATTACATTTTTATTAGCATACTGTTATTTCCAATGAATTAAGTTCTTATATTTCAAATTATGTTTTAGTATATATCGCAAAACTACATTCTGGCAATTTTAACCTATTAAAACAAAAATCTAACGAGATAAACTTATTTCTTAATAATAAATATTGAATTTAAACTTAAAAGTTGAAATTATTAATTTTCTCATTTTTATTAGTATTATTTATTCTCCCACTAGTACACACACTATTAGGAAGATTCTCATACATGGGACTTTTGTATGAGCAATCAATTGTATTTAGTTCAAAGTTTAATTTATTTTAATTAAATGGGTTTCCCCCTAACACTTTATCATCACTTTTCCTGGGCAGCATTGTGAAGGGTCCAATAAAAAACAAATTGAAAAAAAAATAACATAAAACACATATATATTAATACGTTCCCTCACAAATAATCAAAAATACTCATTTGAGTGGCACAGCAGTCTAATATGCTAGCCCTCTATGGCCATTTGGCCAGGTTGAGAACCACAAACAAGGATAATTGGGTGTGTCTGAGGGAGAGAGACCAGTTGTGCAATCACTTCCCGGTGCTACAACAACTGCTGTTCCAGTAATAATATGCTTGCTCTTCTTTGTTGTGCAAGACTGCTCTTGTTTTGTATGTTTTTTTATTGTTTTTATTATATTGTTCTTTTAATTGTAAGTCACCTTGAGTTTCTTGACATATATATATATATATATATATATTTATATTTATATATATATATATATAAGTTTGATTAATATTTTAAAGCATTTAAAAATAAACATAAAATGCATTATTAAAAAAAAAAGAATGAGATGAACTGAATAGCTGTAGTTTGCTTATGGATAAATTCCAGTGCCATGCAAGGTTTACAGCTAAAGACTGGCTTGATGTGTTAACATACTCACCGTTTCAATTATTCTACTTACTAAACGTAAATTAATGAACTCATCATGGCATCATACCATACAGCTTCCAAATCCCCTCAGTCAAGCACGCAGGAGGGAGTTCCTCACTATGCAGAAGCCGACATTGTTAACCTGCAAGGAGTAACGGGAGGAAACACCTACGCAGTTCCAGCAGTCACCATGGACCTGCTGTCAGGAAAGGACATTGTCATAGAGGAATTTCCACGCAAACTTCTCACGTTCAAGGAGAAGCTGGGTGAAGGCCAATTTGGAGAGGTCAGATCCAAGAGCTGAATTTTATCTGTAATATTTACTCATAAACAATATAAATATTTCCATATGTATATTTGTTCAACAGAAACTGGCATCTAAATATTGGAAACACCCACAATACATAACATTTTATTTTCTCTTAATCTTTGACCAGTCTGCTCAATGGATCCAGTAAAATCTAGTTTAGTGTTCAATATGATACTCACTCCTTCTTTAAGTATTAATCTTTGTGTGATATTTATAGGTCCATCTTTGTGAAGCAGAAGACATGGAGGAGTTCATGGATAAAGACTTCTCTTTTGATATTACGGAAAATCAGACAGTGCTTGTGGCCGTGAAAATGCTACGAGCTGATGCAAATAAAAATGCCAGGTAATGATTATTGTCACAATTGCAAAAGTAGCTATCCAAAAAGAATAAACTTTTTCATTACCATTCTATTTGCTGCTTCAGTACCCGGCTTGTATTTAAAGATCTAAATACATATGAGTTTTAGTGGGAAATTTGAATATTCATCAGGCTACATGCATTTACTGCAAAAGAGAGGTGATATTAACAACATATTCATATATGTTCTTTGTTCCCCATTCTTAAAAGGAATGACTTTTTGAAAGAGATTAAAATTATGTCACGGCTTAAAGATCCTAACATCATCCGCCTGTTGGGGGTGTGTATGAGCTCAGACCCCCTGTGCATGATCACTGAGTACATGGAGAATGGAGACCTCAACCAGTTCCTGTCCCGCCATGAGCCAGAGGGCATGATAGCTCTGCTCAGCAATGCACCAACAGTCAGGTACAATGCATTACTTCTTTCCAGTAAACCTGATGTAACACTGCATCAAGTATTTATTGCCAAAGTAGTAGAAGAATTAGCATCCCACCATTTCCTCTGGGATAAGTTATATCTATCTATCTTTCTATCTATCTATCTATCTATCTATCTATCTATCTATCTATCTGTCTGTCTGTCTATCTGTCCATCCATCTGTCCGGCCGTCCGGCCGTCTGTCTGTCCTTCTATATATCTATCTGTCTATCTGTCTTTCTGTCTGTCCGTCTGTCTGTCTGTCTGTCTATATACTCAACCTGGAATGGGCTTGGGGACACACACTGGACCGTTACATCATTTTGCAGACATCCTTATCCAGAGCCACTTACAACTGATTGCTTTAACCACAAGGTCACCACAGTTCCAGTCCACCACATCATCAGGGGTGGCATTCAAATCAGGGTGGCTAAGTAGTACAGCACTGGTTCGCAATGTTGATCAGTTCTGGTTTGTGTTCTGTCTCTGGCAATGTAAGTTTTCAGTTTACTTTTTTTGGAAGCAATAAGGAGTTTCAATATTTTTCTTGTCAGGTACCAGTAATGACCAGGAAGGGCCAAGTGTGTTGATAACCATCTGTTTTCTCGTCACCTTCAGATCAACGGATGGGTCACTTTTTGAGTTTGGTCCTCCCAAAGTTTCTTCCTTACAATGTTTAGGGAGTTTTAGCAGGCCATATTACAATATAACTTCTGCTGTATTTTTATATTCAGTTAATGTGAGTTTATTATTTTACTCTCCCACTTTTTCCTGGTTGGGGTCATGAACAGAGGACAATTCTCATAAGATCATGTACGCTAAACAGTGCAACAGTGTATTACTAAGGACTTGGAAGGAGTTTCTGTTCCAGTGTCTAGGGACATTAATGCTTCTGAGCTTATTGCCCTCAGACATTTTTGTGTCTGTGCGATGCCCGTCTTGGCCAAAAAGTTCAACTAAACCTCAATCTATCTAAATCCTAGCTCACATCTTTTATTATGTTCTTTTCTTATCTTTCTTTTGTTGTGTTCTAAAAGTATGTGACTCTTCAGTTACAGTAATCTGCAGCATATGGCCACCCAGATCGCCTCAGGCATGAAGTATCTCTCTTCGCTGAACTTTGTGCACAGAGACCTTGCCACCCGCAACTGCCTGGTAGGCAAGAACTATACCATTAAAATAGCTGACTTTGGTATGAGCAGGAACCTGTATAGCGGAGATTACTATCGCATCCAAGGTCGTGCAGTACTGCCCATCCGCTGGATGTCCTGGGAAAGCATCTTGTTGGTAAGGCAATGCATGTACCACAGGATGGTTTAGATCCACTTTTCAAGCAGAATTTAATAATAGTTACTTAACTTACTACTTCACTAAAATTTGCTTTTAATGATCGTTGCATGTCAGTGAGAATAGCCCACTAGAAACTCCATGTTCCCATGTTCCTAACAGGGTAAATTTACCACAGCCAGCGATGTTTGGGCGTTCGGGGTGACCCTCTGGGAGACACTGACATTTTGCAAGGAACAGCCCTACTCACAGCTCTCAGATGAGCAGGTCATTGAAAACACAGGGGAGTTTTTCCGGGACCAGAGGCGACAGGTAAACATATGTGTGTGTGAAAAACAGCCATTATGAAAATACACTTTTTTTAAAACTATTTTTAGAGTGTAGAGTTTTATTGGAATCATTTTTATACCACATTTATAATGTAACATGGGAGCCAAATGTCTGAGACCACTAGTGAAATTGTAACTTTTTTTCTCATATTAAATATTATGTTTTTCATTACAAATAAAATGACCAAAAAACAAACTCACAACTCTGCAAGAACTACTTGAAGGTGAAAGTAGACCAAGGAATGCTGACTGTCATGGATTCCACAATAACCTGACCTAAACTCCATCAAACTTGTGTTCTACTTGAGCAATATTTTTAGAATATTGTGTAATCAGTTTGTTTTCATACCTGCTTAATCCACGTCAGTTAATCATTCATTTGTAAAAGTTAGTAAAGTAAAAAAGTTTATTTAAATATACTGCTCTCAAAACTTTTGGCCACCACAGTGCACCCACCTATGTGGTTTACAATCTTGCAGTAAGTTATTACACAGTTGACTAAAACCAAGTTTTGTTTTTAAGTAGTATCACATAGACAAAGCATGTAGGTCTAATGCTTTGACAAAATAATAAATAATCTTGATAATAATAATTGACTTATTTTGCATATAGTTACAACTTCAAATGTCTGGCACTAACAATTACACTTTCATTTCCAGATCTACTTGCCACAACCGTCCATGTGTCCCGATACCATCTACAAGCTCATGTTGAGTTGCTGGCACAGGAATGCCAAAGAGAGACCGTCTTTTCAGGAGATCCATCAAATACTGCTGGAGTGCAAACCTTAATGCTTCTGCTCCGGTGCCAGCCACAAGCCAGCCAAAGACACTTTAGTGTGCACATAGATCTCCAGACATTCTACACAAACTCCATATCCACATGACATGAACACACTCACTACATGTCATTCTGTAGGAAGGTTACAAGCTATTAAGTGTTTTCATTTCACAATTTACCATTGAAGGTAAAGCCACATAAAATATATAATAGACATAAACTTTATCATAGTCTATAAAAACATTTAAGTGACATGTGGTTAGAGAAATTAGAAGGAAAGAAGATGTAGCAGTTTAAGCACTTTTGAAAAGTAAAAATGTCTTCGTTACGTCATTTGCTAACGCCTAAAAATATATCGTAACAAACTAAATTACAGTATACACATTTAAGTATTTTTCAATGCAAGTCAGAAGACAGCTTGAATGTAAATAAGTTGTTTCAATTTGAAATCTTCACAAATGTTTTACTGTCTTGAGAATATGGTGAATTATAGATTAATATCGTTCAAGGTTTTTTATTATACTTAATAACCACTTTCACACAAGTGGATAAAGCCCAAGCATGCATTGGCTTTTATTGAAAAACGTTTACTGACTCATATTTTAAAGGTGTTAATTGTGCAACTTTGTGACCTTTATGGAAATTGTATTGTGCAAATTTTGTGTTATTACATATATTTCTTTCCTTATCTTTTTCTTCATCATCATTTAAAGCTTTACAGTGTAATGTTCCTGTTGTCAAGTGTTCAGGATTCATGTTATGCTTGCATAGAGCACTAACAGCTTAGATCCTGTACTTGTAAATGCAGTTACTAATGAGAATGATGTGTTGTTATACATCACTTTTAGTCCAGCATTTTACTGAGCAGCATGCTGTATATCCTTTTTTTCTCCCAAATTTGTATTTGTGTTATTTTGTTGGATATTTGTGATCAATGTTAATATCATTTTGCATAGAAATCATACCAAAGCAGACAAAAAACTAGAAGCGGTAAAGATAAGCTATGGTTTGTTTTAATGTTAACTTGAATCTGTCTCATTTTAATCAATTGGAAAATGCTTGTAAATTGCTGATGCCCGTTTGGATAAATACTGTACTGGATTTGTAAAGGTGAGATTAAGTGTAATGTGGAGCACAGGATGTGATATGGAATGTCATAAGCACTGCACATAGTTCAGTTTGATGCACGTATATTAATTGCTTCCAGACAACTGAAGATCATTGATGGTCATGGATGTACAATTTTGATTTTATGTCTATTGTCACTTTATGGAAGTGAGCTTTTTGTATGTTGAACTAATTTGATGGCTTTTGGTGTGGTATATAAGATTTGGGTCATGCTTGTCTCTTTTTAAGAAAGTTTGATAAAAAAGAAATGAAACATAGATAATTTTATTTTAACTTACATGTACAACATTGAGTATTTAGTTCTTAGTTGTAGGTACAAATCCAGTGTTGCATGAAAAGCTTATAACTACCACTTTTAATCACATTTGTCCTTAGAACATAATTGTGTGTCAATCCACAGAAACATCAGGTTCAGGTTCAGGTGGTGCTTATAATTTAATGCACTTGTGTGATTTAACGTTTATTCTGATAAAACTATAGCAAAACTATGTAAGTTTATCTATAGTATAAACTTACAAAATATATATGAGCAAGCTTTTTGCAATTCAACCCTCCCTGGTCAGGTGTGTGCTACTGACTCAGCCCTCACAATCCAATTGGAGCTACAAGAATCAAAGGCAAAGGCATGGCTATTACAGACGGTCATATAACGAAGGTCTGGGAAATTTTCACCTTTGGTGTCCTTTAATTTCTTGTGTGTAATTTCTTCTTCCTTTGTTGCCATTTTTTATAGTTCTATTGTAGTAGTTTTTAAGTTTAATTAACTACCTGAGACCCTGCATGAAGGCATTACATTTTGGTTTCTCGTCGCTGCTTCACTATGCTTAACTTATATTTGTTGTTCTCGTTTGGCTGTTCTTACTGACAAAAATTCACTGCATGTTCAATGTAAATGCTTTTATACTTACCAGGTCATATACTTCCCAAAGAGCTAAGATAAATTGCAAATATGTTCAAAATTAAAGCTTAAAAGTTATTTAAAAAAGCATGCTAAATCTCATGATAAAGGCCTGATACTCCGTGTAATATTAATATAGCAAACATCTTCCCTACTGAAGTCATTGACAAAGAATATTTTTCTCCACTTTTAGTTGTTTGTGCTGGTATTTTTTTGTATTCTTTTTTATTCACACATTATTTAATTTCACATAACGTGTATATATTGTAGTAAATTGATTAATCTCCCTGTTGCTGTACTTTTTTGTCTAAAAGCATGGGTCACAGGGCTAACAGAATCTTTTTTCAGCATTTGTTGTGTATGCAAATATGTTTTATATGTGCAAGTATGTATAGTGATTTAGTATTGTTTATTTTATCTAGAATTTCTGTGTTGTATCTGCAAACTATACCGCTTGGAACATGTTTTAAATTGAAATAAAACTTAATTTTATTGAATGGTTATTTGGGCTCCACCTCCCCTGCGCTGACGTGTTACACACCAGCGGCGTCAAATAACAGCTCGTTCTGTGTACTGAGCTGATGTATGTAGAAAGCCATTGGACAATAGCGGTATTACGTCATGTAAACCGTAGATGTGATTGGTTATTGTCTACATGACATCCAATCACACCATCGGGGCGGTATGTCTGCGTTCCATGGCTCCGTATAAACTCGGAGTTGCGAGGACGGGGGAGGGATTTTAAGAGTGCGGAGTTCTCCGGGATGAACCGTGTTGTGTTGGTGACAGGTGCGAACAGG
>JAUZST010007503.1:0-14141 GCA_034779995.1 Parotocinclus haroldoi | reverse complement strand
CAAGCCTAGGGCGACAGTGGCAAGGAAAAACTCCCTAAAATGGTAGGAAGAAACCTCGGGAGGACCAAGACTCAACATGGGACCCGTCCTCCATGGGCGGCCTAGATGTTAAATAAATACTAAATGTATCTTAAATCATAGCAAAATTAGTTCAAAATAAATAACAAATTATTAATAAAATTTAAATTAGTAATAGAAAAATTACAAAATCATCTAAATTAGAAAACAAAATTGATTATATAATGAGTCCTTAGAGGGAGGTATTTGGAGGCACATCGTCTCCTAAAAGTGTTTGCAGGAGCATAGAGATGGCATACGATGGTATGGAAAATGCAAATGAAGAAAGCAGCTTACCTTACACTGACTTTTACTTCATAAAAGTGTGAGGCCCAGATTGCCATATTTCATGCTTATGTCTGCTCAACTTAATTTCATTAGTTAATAAAGTTCTTTTCTTTAATTTCAGGCCTGCAGCACATTCCAAAAAATGTTATGACAGGGGCAATTTAGATGGTACTGCAATAGCTGATGGGTAATGAATCTTTGGCAAACCTTTGTCATGCAGTGCAATACAGAGTCACATTAAGAAACACCACATAAAGTTTTACTGTCAAAAATGAAGCCTTATATTGATCCTGTCCCTAGTAGTGGTGTCAACTAATCTATATAAAAAAAAAAACTCTTTAAGTACTTAAAACAATATAAGCTGCCTTCAAGAAAACACAGAATTTACAGCGGGACAATGCAAAACAAACCACATCAGAAAGAGTTCGGACTGAAATCCTCTCGTTGAGAAACATTGTTTTAAAAAAAACCTCTCTCAAATCTGCAGAGTAATTGAAAGTAAAGCTGCATTTATGCTCGTTTGTTTTTTATTTACATTTTCCATACCATGGCAACTTTTTCTGATTTGAGCTTGTAGGTTAAATACATTTTTGGATGCTCCTGAGTCAGCAAATGTCATGTGGGACTTTCAGATAACTTGTCTCTGTTCTGTGGACTGAGTGGACTGGACAGAAGCCAGACTGAAAGGGATCACCTAGACCATTTTAGTCATAATGTCTTTGAGCAACAACACAAGTTGTGGAGAAGAAAGAAAGATTAGACCTGGGCAGTTCGTACTGGAAGGATCAAGAGCAGCTATTTTGGAGGATGAGTAACCACAGCAGCTGTAAAAATTGGTTGGAACAAGATTCCTCTCTGAATCCTTTAAGAATGATTAATTTTTTTGACAACTACAGGATATTGAGTGACTCATTACAAACACTTACAGTAAAGAACTGCCCTGCAGTGTGTGGGCGTGTGGGCGTGTAAGTGGTAAGTGTTTGGGTGTGACCTGCAGATCTATTGTTGTCTGTGCGCAGACAGGAGAGCATTGTACAGGTATCACAGCACAGCTGTTTGCATACAGTTGCATGCAAAAGTTTGTGAAGCTTTTTAAAACACCCGGGTTTTGGCATGAATTAGTCTTATAAGACTTTCCATGCCTTAGTAGCATAACAAAGACATGATTGTCCTTTTTTGTCCTCAACACTGTTTTTCTGTTGCTTGCTGAGAAAGTGTTTAATTTAATATGATTTTTAAAAATGTAATTGGGGTGAGTAGTGCAAAATTATTTGTTTGGAGGATATCTAGACACCAGGGAGTTCATCATTCCACGAGATAAACAGTCTGTTAATGTACTATAATGTAGTGTTTTGATAGTAGCAAAGTAAATGCTATTTATTTCTCTACTTAAGTAGCTTTTTTGTGCTTTACTGAAGTATTTCCATTTTGGGTGAATTTAACCGCACTGCATTTCATATTTAAATATCTTACTTTTTGCTGCACTACGTTGTGTGAAACCGATATTAGAGCCAGAATAAATCCTGGTACTTTTACTTTTGATAGTTGAATGCATTGAAAGGCAAATAATTTTGTACATTTTACTCAAAATGCTCTAAAGGAAGGACTTCTACTGCAGCAGAATTTTACCTTGGGTATCTTTACCTAGGGTAATATACACAGATACACAGATGCTGGAAATTAGTCCAAACATCAATAGAAAAAGACATAATATACAGAAATGTCTTGGTAAGATTTTAGCTTGTGTCACCAATCGCAGCAAGAATAGACCACCCGGATGTTGAACAAGACACACTGTTGTATTCACTTAAATGTATTTGTTAACTAATCTGGCTAATCTGTGGATCACGGCAGTAGACACACCTTTAACATAGGCTACTGAAGACCAAAATACTGTAGTCCCATTACTGCCAAGCTGCACCTGTTGGGACTTTGAGCAAGATCCTTAACCCAGAACTGTTTGGAGTGTTCCAGCCCAAACATTTTGACACCATTTGTGTTTAATGTGGTAGTAACCTTAGTTTCCTGCATGTGGTGTTGCATGCAGAGGATCAAACTATACATACGTGTGATGGGATTCATAGATTGAGAAGAGGTGGTACAGTACAGTAAATGCCTTACTCGATTTGTTGAAATGGGTTACAAAGACTGACAAAAAGGATTGATTGCATTTAGGTGAAGGGTACATTTTCAGGTGTATCAAAGCGTACCCTCATGCAGGGTCTACCAGTCGTGACAGGACTTTGTGGGGGTATTATACACTAATACCTAATGTACAGTTTGAGTAATAATTAACAATTGTTTAGTTCAGTGAGTATATAAATGCTTCTTCACAGTACTCCCTCATTAGCTGCAAAATAAAATGGCACTGCTGCAGGAAGCCTTGTAATGCTAGGATCCAACACGTTGCTTCCATAAAACGGTTCCTTTCTTTCTCACAGTTTAGTGTTTTGATTAACACACATTTCCCTCCCCTCTTTGATCTAAGTCTGATCATTTATCAGCCTGGGTGAATCACAAGTTGCCAGGTATTGGCAGATTTCATTATTTAAAGGTCACAGTGTGCAAGAGCTTAGATCTTACTTTTAGATTGTTGATGAGCCATGCTCTATGGAAGGCACTCAAGTCATTCACATGATAGTCTCTCGCTCTCTCGCTCTAACCACATTTGCAAATGATATCCGTGTAGGATTAAGTGGTTACATATTTTATATCATTTTATAGATTACAGTAACTGATACTGTGTTCTAAACAGAAACAGATCAGCAAGTTTGTATTTGTATTTGTATGCCACTACAAGAGAAGTGGAGCTGTTTTTATCATGATTGAAGGTAATAGGTGAGATTACTATTGGCTTGTTAACTTTATTAACTGCATTACTGTCATTTGCAAAGAGTAGAACTAAATACACTATACTACATGGAAGACTCTAGATAAAATGCATTTTTTTTGGTCCTCAAGCCTGTAACTTAACTAATGAACCACCACAGTCCCATAATATGTTGTACACTCAATCATGCCCTCATCCAAATTGAAGGGCCTTGCTCAAGGACCCAGCCATGGTAGCTTGTCAATAGTACAATTCGAATCCCGAACTTCTGGTCCACAGTCAATACCTTAACCATTAAGCCTACAGTCATAAGGCCATATTCATAAAGATTAGTAGTGCTAAGAGTTCAAAATTGTGACAACAATCTAACAAAAAATTCCCCCTTATATTTAGGAGGTGAACCTGAAGACAAAACATATTCATAAAGCATCTAAAGCCAGAAGGTGAAAAACTATTAAAAGTATGGAGGAGGACTTTTAGGAGGCATAGGAGTTCTTAGGCAGAAAAGAAAATGCTAGAAAGATGACAAGACAGCAGAAATGTTTCGGATAACAGTTATTCAAATGCAACCGATTAGATCATACAGGAATAATGTTTGTGGTTGACCTTTTAGAGATTCGCTCACATCTCCTACCTACACCTACGGACAAAATGAGCCCAACATACAAATCATTTAAAGAAATTGTAAATAATTTAAAGAAGCAGAGCTGTATTTTGTCTAGTTTATAGGCTTTCCAGTGGATGAAGTAGGTATCAAAAATGACCAGCGTGGTAAAAAAAAATTACGGTAGAATTAGGCTAATAAACATGTATGTGATTAGTTTAAGCTGGCAAAAATACCCCAAAGTAAAGGCTTACTAATTATTATTTTACTAATTAAGGTGCATATGTTTGTGTGTGTGTGTTTGTGCGTGTGTGTGTGTGTATGTGATGGGGGGTGGGGTGGTGGTGGAGATTTGGGATTTGTGAACAAAACAGCAGTCAGCCCCATTGCTAAAATGAAAAGAATGATTAAAGTGATAAATGCATTTATTTGATCGTTGGTTCTTAATAAGGTAACTCAATATCCCTATATCAAGTTACCTAATATCATTAACACATCATTAAAACTTACACAAATTACACAGAATGCCTGTGATTAATCAGTATTACCTAGTAAAGAACTCCCCTGTGAGACCACTGTTACACATGAAATTTGAAATTTGCATCCTTACAGTTTTAGAGATTGTTAAATTAATCTGTTTACCAGCGTATTCTAAAACATTGCCATTAAATGTAGTTAACTCTATCTAGATACACAGTTAAATATAACACTATCTAGTGTATCTAGATAAATAAATTACAACACTAAAACTACATCATCTATTAATTACATCTTCTGCCAATTGCAAATAATGATGCAAAAAACACCCACACAAACATTTGATCACATTTCTTCTGTTGCACAAAATAATTTTTCATCTTTAAAAGAGAAGCAGTGAGAGATATCATTCCCAAGCACCGTAATCTGCCGGAAACATTTTTTTAAAACAAGTAACACCGATACGGCAAGGCTTGAAAGTCGGTGAACCATTTAGAATTTGCATATTTTGCCATAAACGTGACCTAATGCATTATCAAATTTCAACCGGTTCTATAAGTAGAAAAAGTTAACCAAACTATTATAATTGCTCCTTTATTTATTAAGCGAAATGAAGTGTAATAATTTGTCTCACTTGTTTCATCGGGTTGAAGCGAGTTTTCTTTCTAGAACTTAAACCCTGATGATGTTTTCATACCACGTATGCATTCTAGAAAATTCTACCGGGTTCACAAAGTTTTAATGTTTCCGTGTTGTTTAACACCATCCATACCACACACCGAAGGTATGACTTAATTTTAAAGCATTTCACAGAATGCTCAGAATACCAAGTACCATATCAGTTCTCAGATCAGTGCCAGAGACAGTTGACTCATTCAGTCAGGAACTTTTCAGTCAGTCCAGTCAGCAAACGAGAAATATATAAATACTTTCAACACACCTCTACATACGTATTTGTATTAAGATCAACATGCCTTTTAAAGCTTAGGGATAGTTTTTAAAAAACGTTTATTTTCATATTTGTCCACAGCTTTGCCAAAGATTTAATTCTTCTTCTTTTTTTGAAGTGTTGATTTCAACAACTGCCTTTACAGATCCATTACAACTTAGGGATTTGAAATTGTCTGTGATAAGCAGCCCTAAATTACAGATGCACTGTATAGACACTGGAATGAACATATTGCTCTCCACTCAATCAAATATTCAACTACCAATACACATGGGGCAGCACAGTGGGTAGCCCCGTCGCCTCACAGAAATAAGGTCCTGGGTTCGATCCCAAAGTGGAGCGGCCTGGATCCTTTCTGTGTGGAGTCAAATTTATTTATCTAGCACTTTTTACAATGGTGCATTTTCAGAAAAGGAACTTTACGATATTATATTATCTCAAAAGGCCAATCCCAAATCGAACAAGGCTAGGCTGACAGTGGAAAGGAAAAACTCCCTGAATAAAGAGGGAAGAAACCTTGGGAGGACCAAGACTCAAAAAGGGACCCATCCTCCTTGGGTGGACTAGATGTTAAATTAATAATTAAGGTGTAGTAATAGTAAAATTAAGTAAATAATACAATTTAAATCAAGAACAAAATGTGAATTAGTAATACAATTTAAAATAAACAAAATAGATGTAAGTTAATGAGTCCTCAGCAGTAAGTTATTGGAGGCACATCATCTCCTAGTAACTAAAATCTGCATGTGGAGTCTCCATGCCCTCTTTGTGTCTTTGTGGGTTTACTCCAGGTACTCCAGTTTCCTCCCACAGTCCAAAGACATGTTTGTTAGGTTAATTGATTACTCTACTTGACGTTAATTTGAGTGTATATATGACTAGTACTGATGATGCCTTGTGTGTGTGACACTGGCTGATAGTGATGTTAAATAAAAAACAAACCAATACACGTGTCTGGTTTAATGTATGCCACATTATACTTTTAATAAATGTATTTTAACAGGCACAATTCGCCATCTAAAATGACAATGTTAGCCAGAATCTTATTCTGTTAATCAGAATGAGCATGGTCAGTTGTGTGCTTGTCACGTTGACCTTTGATTGATGCATCAGCTCTCAGACCTGCCGTCTGAAACGACTTCACTGTTGTTCCTTTGACTGCCAAGTTGAACCCGTTAGCAGCTGTGTACCGAGGGCAGCCCATAGCAATCTCTATGTGTGTGATTCTACGTGTTTGTATGGAGGGTGCAGAGGGGACAGCAGGCAGACGTTGCTGTCAGTTCAAATCAGCAGATCCCCAGGTGAGCAGAAGCCCATCGGCGCGATCATTCTTCAGGCAGTCCAGCTGCAGCGAGGGCCTCTGGGACAACAGAGCAGCATCTCCCCACTCTTTCTAAACAACCTGGAGCTGAATGACTTGGTCTGCCTCAGAGTGGACCTACATTCCGCTTAGACTCCACTGGTGATCATACTGAATTACTAAATCTGTCTGACAGAATCAGAGCTCTGAAATGGGGAAAAAATGGAAATTGGAGTTAATAATAAAATGCACTAGATGTTTGGAACTTTCTGGAAGGGCTCTGTAAAAACAATTCAAAGAAATGTATTTGGTTTACATTTCCAGTAATCTAGCGATACTATTATTATGATTAGAATTACAGGTACAGAAATGTCACATAGCTCACTGGAGAGACTGACAGCGTCACAGGTGTCAAATGCAGCTGCATTTATTTAACACCAGAGGGTCTCATAGGAACTCTGTGTTTTCTTTCTATTGCAGCAAAATAAAGCTTTTTTAACAAGAAAAGCACATGTTATTTCGAAGTTATTCATTAGTAATATTTATAAATAAATAAATATATATATATATATATTATGAAACTACAACTGAACTAAATCAATTTGACTTGCGGGCAAGGGGCATGATTACACCCCTATTAGCCAATAATTAGACAATTCAGCACACCGCAAGAATATAATTAGAGTGAACAGGCTGTGCAAACTGAGTGTTTTTTTGCTTTGTTAAAAGACAAATGGTCTGTAAACCTGTTAAGAGTACTTGGATTTGTATTTATTGTACGTATTGCTTAATTATTATCACACTCCAGTCTGGAGAAAAGTGAAAGACTGCATTAAATACAGCAGTCCACCTCAGCAGTGATGCTTTTCGCAGACCAGTACCTGCTGAAGGAATTTATACTCAAACTGGTCTTGGTTCTTCCAGTGAGAACATTTGAAAATCTCTTGCAATGCATTTCTTCAGTCTCTGAAAAAAAACCTCTCAAGTTCCTGAAAAGTTCCTGAGGGAATGCATAGAACCCATAATGTGACTGGTCTTAATCTCTGGATACAGCTTGACATAAACTAATATTACAGATGCAAAAAGTAGTTTAAATGTACTCGATCCAAGTTGATAATCAGTGCTATTGGCTGTTACCTAGCAACCAGCAATGCCACAATTAGACAACTCGTCAGTCAGACATCAAGTGGCAGTTGTGTGTATCTGGAGTGACTGCATGAATTGCTCTATAACATTAAGCACACTGTGCCTAATAATTGTACCTTTTATTGCACAAATGGTGAAGTTCTAGAAAGGTCTGCAGGTCTTCTGCTGTTACCCATGTTACTCTCATTTGACCTCCTTCGGCGTTGCACTTGTGTTCCTGTGATCTTTGCAGGACACCCACTGCTTGAGAGAGCAGCATCAGTGCTGAATTTCTTCCATTTGTAGAGAGTCAGAGTATTTTAGTAATAAACAGATACTAGATATTCATCTTTCTCCAATGAACTTCACAGTTCACTTAGCTTATGTGTAGATATTGGCATATATATTTTTACCCCACCAATTCAAATATACAGTCATCAGTTTTTGCGATTCGAGTCCTCTGCTTGGCTGTTGTTGCTACTGGTTCACAATCATTTTCAGGAAACGGAATTCAAACAGTTGTGAAATTGCAGATGGGGAAACTTTATTCCGGCCCTGACACCATGGAAGTTCATACTGACGTCTGTTAGCTGTAAAGCACTAACGCTTAGGTTTTGAGTCAATCCCACTTTGCTGCATGAATGTTATCTAGTTGCACTCACTCTAAGTTACTAGTGTTATTACTTTTTAGCAAGTTCCTCAGAAAATATGATCCATTAAAATGGACTAATTACTCCATTCTAAATACAGGTTTCTCTTTGGCTTTAAGTTAAGCTGTACTAGCTTGAAATGGATTGTGACAGCCTACTGGTTAAAGTACAGGACTATGAATAAGAATGTTTGTGGTTCAAATCCCACTTCTGCTAAGCAACCACTGTCCCACAGTTGCTTGGATTGCATCAATTCTGTACAAGACTGTATGTTATAAGACTATGTGTAAAATAGAAAGCCACTGTTCCTTTAAATACTTTGTTTACAAAAAAACATTCACATTCATTTCAAGTCACTGTTTGTGTGGAGTTTTTTCCAGGTTTCTCTGAAATAGTGGACAGCAGGTGGTTCTAAGGCTTGCTTTGTGCATTTCAAAAGACTGAAGCATTTTTTAATCGATAGAGTCAACTGATTCAAAGATTCAGAAAGACTTGTTTCTCTCATTGCTAGGCAGGAGTAGAGAAGATATTGTTGTAAGTGTTTTGGCTATAATTACTATTCTTCTGTCGGAAACATGAATAACGCAAATGGCTCTGTATTAATCAGTAACTGAAAATGATTACAGTGATTACAAGAATTTAATCTGTTACATTTCTTAATTTCTGGGAGTAGGATAAATAGGTTGCTGTACCATATCACTTTGTACCACGCCTCCACCAATCCAAAGTTATGCAAGTTTATGGGTAAAGAGTGAGAGGACTGGGTGAAATCTACATTTATTTATTTAAATAAATGTGTAAATAATCATTTTCGTTTGATCAGGACAGTATTGAATAATGCTCTGGACTACTGGCTAATACTGACACCTAACAGTGCCAAGTCCTGAATTGAACCCCTGCATGTTCTCCCTGTATGTATGCTTTTCCTTTGATTCATCCACTTTTCTACCACATTCCAAAGGCAGGCATTAAGTAAACTGGTCTAGTGAGCCAGTGTGAATATGTGTGTACATGCATGTTCTCTGCGATGGACTGGAACCCTGACCAGGATTGGTTCCCACTTGGAGGTGAAATAGACACGGCCCCCTAGGAAGCTTACTGGATTAAGCAAAGGCTTAAATCACAAGTCTGCGGCTCAGATAAACAGCTCAGCTTTGGCGTGATTGCCTGGATGAGGGTTTCTGATTAAATTATTTTACTGTAAGTGTCTGGATCATAGTAAACAGCTCCTAAAATTCTGAATCATTACCGTTTGCAGACTTTGCTTTGCTTATAGTTGAGTTTAAGCTTTTCCTGGTGCCTCTGTGCTGTGTTTTTTTTATCAGCTCAAAAGTTGTTAGTTTTGTAATGGTATGGCTTTTGTTATGCCTATGGAATGATACTAGGGCTTATATTGGTAAATTCTCATGTCAGCCTAACTTTAATTTCCTCTCAAACAAGCCTGAACTGAACACGACTCACGACTGGCATTCTGCTGTCTTAACCACAATCATCCATCTGTCAACTGCCTGCATACGCTATATAAACCTATCAACTCTGTACTTCTCCAGCTGGTAAGGCCTGCATGCAGTATATAACAGCATGATGAAGGATTTATACCTGTCTGCCAACACAAATGTAAATACACACGCGCATACACACACAGACACGCACAAAACATAGCTATGTGCTGACGTTGCCTACGTATGAAGGGGGTTATGTAATATTCTGACATGTTTGGTTATCAAAGTCAATCACAGATAATGTCATTATGTCATTTGAGACTCCAGTGTGTTGCACTGACCGATGTGAACCGTGCATTAGCGTTTATCTTGACATCCTTTCAGCAACCTGCCGTTTAATCTGGGGTGATACAGAAATTCTTGATTTCCATTTCCATATTACATATGGCACTAAATAAAACACCAGTCTATAAAATAAGTTGCAGATAATACACAGTTATACTCTGAACTGTGCTCAGACTGTCTTAAAGAGGTGGGCTCAGGTACATTACACATGTAGAGTGATTGCTAAAATATTTTTTTATGCGTGCATCAGAAGTAGCTAAAAATGCTGCATGCCTAATCCCTAAATATAAAAGCATATGAGAGGGCTGTTTCTTAGCATTCCCAAAATTACTCCAAAAAAGCCACAAAAACAGTCACGCTCTTGCAGGGTACAAGACAACCGGGCAAAGTGTGAGTATGCTCTGAATGGGCCACCAGTCCACTACAAAGGCTGGGGATTCCCAAGCCTGGTGATGGCTGGCTAGTGAATTAGACCACTGAGTGCCTAATGATGTAGGTATGATATTCAAAAAGACCTGTGCAGATTAAAACTTTGGTTGATAGGTGCAAAGGTACATTAATAGAGAATTGAGTTATAGGCCTTAGCTTCCTTGGCATCAAAATATTTAAAATACCCATGATATAGGGAGGCAAGGGGGCATAAAGGATAGTATGGTCACCTGACAGCTTCAGAGATCCCGTTCGTTCCTGACCATGGACTGCTTGTATAAAGTTTGCATGTCCTTTGCATGTTTGTTCGGGTTTTCTGGAGGTACTCCAGTTTCCTCCCACATTCCAGAGACATGTGTTAAGTTGACTGATGGCTCTAAATCAATCACCCTAACACAGTATGGTCAACAGGTCAATATGAATGTATGTATGAGAACGGACTGATCCATAAGTGCTACAAAAACAGAAAAAATCCTTGCCACAGTAGCATGGGAGGAACTAAAACTGAACCCATGATACAGAGACATGAGCACACACATTTGTTTTGGAAAACTTGAATGTGTGTGTAAGTGAGTGACGCTACCTGCCAGGCTTCTTCTGTGTGAGTTGTCAAACACCTGCACAGCACACATGGTCCAACTCCAGCCCTCAGGGAAGGGGGGGGGGGATGGAGAGACAGGGGGAGCTTTACACTTCACAGGATCAGGACAACGACCTCGTATGTTTGAATGGGTTGTTTTTCAATGTTTTTTTTCACTCTTGTTCTTCATTTCTCACTTCCCTAGTTTTACATTATTTATCTCTTAATGTCTCTCACACCAGCCATGTAAGGAGCAGTAACCCATTAGTACTTGTGTGCTATGTGCTATGTACCTGTCCACCAATGGACAATGGAATGATAAAATGGAAATGGAATGGCTACACCTGGTATGGTCATACCAGCATAACACACACTACCATGTCTCTTCCATATCAGTGACTCTCCTAGGTTGAGGTTTACCACAAAAATAATACCTGATCAGTCTTTGTGGTACGACACTCTCGATTCATTTAGCGATGATGCAGAGGGAATCTCCTGAAATATGCATAAAGCCCACCAGAAGGCCACCATGGGTCCACCAGAGATTAGATTTCATTTAGCAGGGAACTCCAGGAAAATCATGGACTACAACCGAAAGTGCTTCTGGATGTGGTTAACATAAAGCTTATTTACTGTACAGAGAAGTTTTACGTGGGATTTGTGAATGCACCTCTGTATCGTAGTGCTTGACAGGGGTTTGCCATGTAATCCCTTGCACATGCTCATATCAGATATTAATCATGGTTAATGTTTATTGACTATGTTTAGTTGATTAATGTTCAGATAAATCTTTAAGCACCCACTTTCCTTTAGAATCCTTGAATCATTTAATTATATTACGACTACAGAGATAAATGTGCAAATCTCTTTCATTTTAATATTCCCATGTATCTGCCATGCATTTGTCAAGACTTCGCCTTTGTGGATCGTGCTTTGGTAACATGTCATAATTACGATTACCTTCTGACATCGGCTGTTTGTAATCACATCATTGACCTTTTTGGAATGTGTTGCAGGCTGGAAATGCAGAAATGGATGTTACTTAACATCATGACATGAAGTTGAGCTGACAACCTTAAATAATTTGGGTTTATAATGCTTGCAATGAAAAAAGTTCATGTCACACCTTATTCATGTAAAGATGAAATGAGGATGAAATGGTATTATACAAGACTACACTGTTGCAAAATGAATTTTCTCTGGATGTTAACTACGCCATAGCACATGTGCTTTTTTCTCTGGGGATGAGTGAAAAAGGTCACAAAGGTGTGTTTCGTGTCGGAATAAATACATTCTTTCCTGCCACATAGCCTCCAACACAATGCCAATGCTGCCTTCTGGGAGAGAGAGAGAGAGAGAGAGAGAGAGAGAGACAGAGGGTGGAGAAGTGCCACTTTTATTTTCAGGAAGGAAACACATCTGTGGAACAGTAACCAGTAACAGATGAAAAAGCGGAATCTGTGTCGGGAACAGTTAAAGATAGCTGTCCAGCGTTCCTCAAACACACACGGCTCACACACGACTTTGCATTGCTGCATTTATGAGTTCCTACCATTGACCGCATGTTATCATAGCTGAATAATACTACCCTAATACTATCCTATCATTAAACGAATCTAAACATTAATAACCATGAGTGAATAGGATTTCTCTTTTTAACTTCAGGTGTTAAAAACAAACACGTTTTTAATAAGCATCAATCAAATGTCCTCATGAAGATAGGTAAACTGTACTGTATGTGCCCACCACACTTTTTCCTGCGAATTCCCTACGGTTTCCACCAACCCACACCGGCTGTTTATGAATAAAGTAATAACATTTATGCAAAAACTAATGCTGCAACAAAAAGCAGGCGCTTTCAGCATCTTCACCGCAGCTTACAGTCTGACTGTATTTGTTTCGTCTAAAGTGTTTTTTTCTTCCGACCCCAAGACCATCTCTCCCACTATTCTGATAAAGAATTTGGGATTATAACTGTGGGACCTCTGTTTATCCACTCAGGCATTAATGAAGGCAGACACTGAGGTTGGCCAGTTGGGACATTGTTGCCTTTATTCGGGCAAGTCATGTTCCTTATACCCAAAACCAGAAAGCCATTGTTATTTAACTCTCCTAATGCATGGGACCTTTATTATGTTAAAAACGGCAAAGAAGCCTGTTTGAAAGCACTAAGAATGCATACTTGTGGCAGTCAGGTGGCATTTTGAATGGATTTGACACAACAGAGGACATTTGGAAGTTAATAGTGAGTCTCGTAACACAGCACAAGCTACATAACTGTACAACAGCGCTCTACAGTTGGCTTGTGTAGCTTTCTGCTTCATGGCTGTGTTGTTGTTGTTTCATAGATATTGCTATTATACATTAACAGTGCATTAAGTTCCAATGGAACAATAGAAAAAGGGGCATCCTGTGAAAGAGGCAACATATCACACAGAAAGGCATTAAGTTTGGCTGCATGTGATTAAATGTACTTTTAAGCGGTGGGACGATCTTAAAAAAGACAACTTGGAATAAATGATGAACGTCTTGAACACATTGGACATTTATGAACGCATTCCACAAAAATACATAAACCCCCAGCAGCTCCCCCTTATCATTTTGTACGTCTGCATTTCAAGTAAATCGAGTTTGTCTGTAAAGAGTGTACATGCACTGCACACACAGTTGGTGGAGATTAATGTGAAAAACGCTGGTGTATATATTTAATGGCTACACTGATGACATTTATCTAATAACCAGCTGTTACAGTCTACTCCCTCGTCATGGAGCAGCACTGATAGCAGATCAGTAATCACTGCCTGGACTGATAAGAGCTCAAATAGACTTTAATCTAGAGTGAAGCCAGACAGCAGAGCAGCTGATAAGATAAACACATGTAAGACAATGTTGTGCTGCAAAGCCCAAGCCAGACAGGTGAAGTTATGGCTGGATGTCTCATAAACTGTCTGGACTGGTTTGAGTGAATTGCAGTAACGCAGGATGTCGAGAAACGCACACACACACACACACACACACACACACACACACACACACACACACACACACACACACACACACACACA
>JAUZST010007502.1:0-14141 GCA_034779995.1 Parotocinclus haroldoi | reverse complement strand
GAGGGGGTTTGATACAGTTTTGTTTGAAAATATAGTTCCTCCCCTGCACATTTACATAATATAAACTTTACTTTGAATCAAGCCCAAAAAATGTTGTTGTGAAGGTGCAAAAGGGTCTGATTTAACTCCATCAGACACCCTGAAAATGGACGCCAAATGTGAGCCAGGGCTTATTGTCTAGCATCAGAAGCCAACCTCACAGTCACGTTCCAAAATCTAGTGGGGGTAGCTGCTCCTAATAAATTAAATACAAGAAAGATTTCTGTACTTTCCTAGTTTATTTAAACAAACGATTTACTGAACAACATCTTTTTTTATAGACAAGTTGATCTTCTTCATTATACAGTACGCAAAGCTCAAAACAAGACAAAAAAAAACCCAAGAGAAACATGCTCCAACTACAGCTAGGTGATGTAACGCTGCCGATCGCTGTGGCCAAACGTGGGCAAAAGTGAAAATTGACAAAACTGCGAAAACGGTCGCAAGTCGCGGAAACCTAAGCTGACTGGACAAAAAACTGTCCCGTCAGCAAAACCATGCGAGCGGTCGATAGGTGGCGCACCCGGACGAACACAGACTGACGCGAGGCGGTCGGTTAAAATCGGGAGGGCCAGTTAGAACGGAATTAGAACCTTGCAAAACGGTGTTAAACGGCGTTTCCCACAACACTCAACCCTGCTTTTGCTGGTCGGGGTTCTAGGCTCGTTACTCTGTCAAGAAGACCCAAGCTCCAGTTAGCTTAGCTTGGGTTGCCATGTAGTCCAGCTCTAGATCCACCGCCTCATGTGCAGGTAACAAAACGATAATACGTATGATCCCAGTGAACCTATCCTGGACCGAAGCCAACAGTAACTTTGCTTTAAACTAACACTGAGTCGACTATAACCTTATCCTGGAACGCAACGCACTGTGAGCGACCTGTGTGGCTGGAACCATGCTCTGGTACAGTAAACTGTACATTGTAAGTGCATTTTATAATAATTATCTAGAACAATAACATAAGCATCTTGTTAGTTTGGGCCACAAGGCTTCTTGTCAGGGGTTGACCAGTCACCTTTTGCCTTTAAAACCTCTTGGTTCAGCGTCTCAGGTTGGCCCAACGAAGAAGAAGGGGAGTCGGATGGGTGGTTGCCATGAGACACCTCAGAGATTTTTTTTCCTCTGAATCCATTTATCAATCTTCCCATTCCTAGTTGCTGCCCAGTTAACGGTGGCGTTCTTCGCCAATGGATTCGCCATCTGCACCTTTCCTTGATGAGTTTCGGATAAGGGCAAAAGTGTAGGATGTGAAGATGACCCACGGGAAACGCCTGGCACCTGCATCTGGGCCTTGGTATCAAACTTCATGTTCTTCATCCCTGGTCCTGTCTGACTGCTGGAGTACCATG
The DNA here is from genome assembly GCA_034779995.1 of Parotocinclus haroldoi. NCBI lineage: Eukaryota > Metazoa > Chordata > Actinopteri > Siluriformes > Loricariidae > Parotocinclus > Parotocinclus haroldoi. Next base: position 12,753 of record JAUZST010007502.1, on the reverse strand, counting down.
GGACTGCTCCACAGGCCTGATGTGTTACCTTGCCTGACTCGGGGGTAGCTGACTGAACTTTGGGCGTCACCGGAGAAGACCAGAATGAAGATGTGGTCGAGTCAGAGCAGTTACACAAGTCGCAGGAGAACGACTTGTGCATTTCCCCTTGGCCAGGCTCCAACCTCTTCTCCTTGGGCTGACCAGCGGCACCCCCCATGGTCGTCTGTTGGCTCCTGTTGACTGTTGAGGATAGAAAGGTCAAACCGGACTCAGCGAGGGGTAGCCCTGTTTTTCGCGAGACCGTCTGTTTGCATGGCAAAGAGCATGAAGGCGACGAGAAGGCAGCAGATGGAGCGGACTGGACAGAAAGCTCCGAGGTCTTGGTTGGCATTTCCTTTTTGCGTTTCTTCATGTCCGTGTGAACACTGTCCACTTCGAGCAAAGCCTCGCCAATCTGATCCGTCATCCGGCATGGTGTCTGCGGAGCCATCTTGCTCAACGGACGAGACGGTGATGAGGATACAGACGAAGACGTGTAAGAAAGGTCTGAGAAAAGGGGTTGATAAGAAGAGGAAGAGCTGGCAGAAGGCGACGAAGCGCAGGAGGACGAGGAAAGCCAACTGGGTGGGGAGAAGCCTTCTGAGGAACAGCAGGAGCCAAAAACGTCGGGTGAATCGGTGTAAAAACTGGGAGAGGGCAAAGGGCAAAGGGCTGAGCAGAAAAAGGGGGGATAACAAGGTGACTCAGGGTACATATTAGCTAAGGGAGCCGTCTCGCCAGAGATCATCAAAGAGTTCTTGGGGACTTGCTGATCGCACCCAGTCGAGGTTGAGAGACAGAGCTGGTGCAAAGGCAAGGCAGCTTCTTGCATAGCCTTTGTTCCAGGGGTGGGACAACGCTCATATTCATTAAAACAAGGCTCGCACCGGATTGAACCCTTAGCATCCATCTGCCATGAACCAGAGACGTCAGTGTTGCACTCTGAGCATGTGAATGGATCTGGAGGGGAGCTTACTGGCGCACTGGGCAGTACTGAGAACAGTTTCTTCTTGCCTGAATGCCAAATACAGAAAACCACGACTTAGTACATGGAACAAAAATCTTTTATTTACAGTCTAACCCTGCCATCTTATCCTCCCGACCAGCTATCTGAACCACCAGTCCGCTAGGAGGAAGAACCTAGTGGACGTGAAGAACGTTCTGAATGACTTTTCACCTTTACAGACGTGATCCATACCCTTCGCTCCGTGTTTGCCAGGCAAAGCGTACGCAATCTTGTCCAACCTCTCCATGCGAAAATGGACCACCTCTTCCAGACCCAGCAAACACGCAAAGTTCTTATCCGATGAGGGAATGAAGCTGAAGCCCCTTGCCCACTGTCAACCAAGAGGGACCAACGCAAACATCTGAAGCATTTCCTTAGAAGGGCAGAGGTATCAACCTACTGACTGAATTTGTACAAATGTTTAATGACAGTAAAATATTTAGTCATGTTTCGAAAGGAATGACTAATTTAATTAATTACCCGTATGGCAGAGTAATACAACATTAATGATGTTATTCAATGCGGTCCGGTTAACGTTAAATGCTCTTCAAAACTCCATCTTCATCTTCAAGCCTATACAAAGCTAATCACTGTGGTCAGTCGCAAATCGCTTCATACTCCCTACGTAGGCGCCCTATAAAGTAGCCTTTGTCGACCAATTTAGTGTCCTACGTTTCTGAAATTGAGCGCTTCGGGACCACTAAGCGACTAATGTGTTGGTTATAAACTTTCACCGTTTAATTAAAATTAAAGGAGACTGAAAAGATATTTTAGGAAATTAAAATGTTCATTCAGTAAAATCTCAGCCCTGTTTTGATCATCATCTGTAAGACATGATTTATAAGAGAACCTAAGTCTTATAATAGGAAATACTGCAGCGTACTACTGTAGTATCTACCTATAAAAACGTCACACAATCGCAGGTACGTTTTATAAACGTAACATTTAAAATACAACCAAACTCGTTACATAAATACAGACATAAACAACCAGAACAGCTTAGCTAATTAACGTTAACGAATATAGCTAAGATCAATCAATTAGCGTCATTTAGACAATCGAATTATATGTCCATTCACCAATGAAAGCTCAAATACAAACGTGTTTATCAATTCCAACACGAGTATTTAACCCACAAGGACCGCTACCTGCATATTTACTGTACTTTTCCGTCGAAAACAGTCTGTAATGTTGCACTTTCTACCAGCCATGATCTCTCTTCGTCACTCAGCTAACAGAAGCGCCATGAACTACTGTACACAGTCCATACCGTTTCCTTCGGACTGAAGCAATTGCTCTTCAAATGACTTATTTACTCATTTTTTTTTTGAGTCGCTACAAATTAAAACGATTTCTAAATGGGAGAAGCTCAAACACAACGCATGACAAATAACCCATAACACTCAACAAAACTCAAGTTCTGAAACCTGACTAAAACACCATCGCCCCAACTCCAGGGGTGCCAATACTTTTACACAGGCCTCGTTCTATGTACTGCACAGGAAATCTACGTTTATACAGTTCAAATAAGGGACAAACATTTTAATAACAAAATGCTCACTTCGGTAACAAAAAGGTGTTAACATTTCTGAAAGTCTATCACCCAAACTGCCCAGTGATAAGAGTTCTGTAGATAGTTCGTTAATACTCTAATAATCTGCCTCTTAATATGTAATATGTAATGTAAATACAGCTGTAAATCCGCTTCTAGTGTCATTAATGGGGGCACCCTCGTAGGGCCCACTTTACCAGGGGTGGGGTACGATTGGGCTACGGTTGACGGGGCTGAGCTTACGTCTGTCGGGCTGTCAGTTAAGTTAACGTTTTTGTTATACACTAGGTATTACGTTGATGTTTCTATGTAACAGTGTTAAACAGCAGACTATATGTTGTTTATACACCTGGCTTAACCCTGCATACTGTTAAGTGAATATTCAAATTGTAAATTCACATCATTGCTCGTCTCCATTCAGGTTCCTGTGAAGCCACTTAGTATTGGGCGCAGGATAAGAATACGTCCTGTAGAGGGCACCAGTTCGCCGCGGGGCATCACACACGCACATACTTAGAGAAGCCAATTCACCTTTATGAAAACCGTGCATACTGTGGGTGTCATATAGCTCTATGAACTCTTAGAAAGCGAGTCTATGTCATGAGTTTCCTCTCCAAACCTCCATTCGTCTCATCTATACTTTTGTAAGACGCATCAAACTCGGTTGTCTTTCCTTCTTGGCCTGCACTGCTTATTCTACCTCCATCTCAGATCTTGCTCAGGACCAGCGTTCCAATACGCAAGCCCACCGGAGTACCTGGGTTTGATTTCCGACTGTGCCTTCTGACCAGGTTGGGCACTCATGCAGGGACGATCATCTTTGAAGGTCGTTTCACCTTCCCAGATCCTCCGCTACGTTTCTGTTGTGGCGTCTCAGAAACGATTCATCGACAGCCGCAAATAACTGGTCCTCATGGACGCCAGATGAACATATCCTGTTAGGAAGACTCATCCGGTCCAGTAGACGAATTCTTTTCGAAATAATAAGAAATTGCACCAATAAGCAACAATGTTGCTGCATCATCGCTCTGATTCCCGCATTCTGGATTTAATGATATATTTAAGTGCTTCCATTCCCGGCGCTGTGGTGCTGGTTCACATTTTACTACCACATCTGTGGGAATCTCATACCGCTCGCCACAAAAATGGTTTTCATTTTGCCCTCATACTTGTGGAAAGCCGCAGCATTACCACTGTCTCCTTTCCCACACAGCTTTCTAATGGCTGGAGTGCCCTCGACTGAGAACGTCTGTCGTTTTGCATCAGGCTAAGAAGCATTGCTCTGGCTTTAAACGACTTCATGCCGCTTCCGGGTTAAGATTAATATGGATTTCAGAACCCCCCTGACATGTCATCCCTGCTCAAACCGCGGGCCTGCCACGTCCCTGCTGCGAGAGCACGCTTCAAATCATTGTTAGAATGCCCCCTAACGTTGCGTCCTGCAATTCTGAGCGCAATCGAAACCTGCCCGTTGGTTTCGGTGCCCAAACGTTCGGTGGTTACCCGGGAAAAATGCACACGCGTCGCGCTCCGGAAGATTCCATCCATTTTGGGAGCCGTTCTGTAATAATGCTTTAGGAGTTCATTTATGGCCATATGATAATGGTACGACCAATTGCTATGCGATGATGTTTAGGTAGGCCTTATTTGTCATATTAACATCCCTGTGAAGTCCCGGACCCAAGCTTTCCCAGGAGAGTATTCCCACGGTGCGTCCTGGGGCCATCACTTCCCCAAGCAAAAGATGTATGCATATCCGGCTGGAATCTGATCCCAATCCTGCACACTAGGCATTTTCCTGACCCCGTACTGAACAGGGTGTGATCTATGGTGACTCGGTCCATCCGTAACAAGCAATAAAGTATAAATTTCTGTGACGTGAGCAGCCAGAGACAAGATGGTCCAGATCCAGAAAGGATCGCCTTTGTCATTTGTCCCTCTTCAGACCCCTGTCAGTAGGAACTCGCCACAAGCAGGGCTGTTTCTGACCCAGCCATCTTGGCTCTTGTCAAACTCACTCAGGTCTACATCCAGCGTCGACTACAAAGACTACTCCGTTTTGCTCGACAACAAGAACCAACTGTTCACTCATGGCCTAATAAATCCCAGATTCTGACATGTGCAACTGTAAAAGATAATCGGCCTTATTTGTTATTCAGACTGTGAGTGGTCTTAATGTTTTTGGTTTCTTAGTAAATTTATGTCTTGTTTGCCCATATGAGACAGATCCATTCCTCTTTATAGATCTTTCTTTCCTTTGACCAAGCTGTGGATGTTTCCTTCATCGTGATTGCGTGTACCCAACCGTAAGTGGTCTCCATGAGGAAATATAGCGCTTGTTTGGAAAAGGACAGGCGATTTATTATTGTTTTTAGGTCTTAGTATTGTTTAGCGACAGAACAGCAATAGAAACCAATTGCAGAAGAGGGATATGACCAAGTGTGGCTCAGATTATACAGCATGGGTAACAAGCGGAAAGTTCGACCTGACCTGAGGGCAGGCCCAACCCTGGACAGACCTCACCTCTGCAGAGGCAGGATACAAACGCGACTTTAACAGCTAAGCCACCGAGTTCAGTAGCCAGTCTCTTGACCTGTACCGGATGTGAAAAATCTCAAATATTTGTTTCTGTCTTTGTGGAGAAGGTTTCACACAGCAGCCACGCCTTTGTAAAGCTTTGTAACGAAGGGCTTCAAGGACGGGGAAGATCAAGGAGTGCTGACAGTCATTAGCTTTTCCTCCACCCTCACTTCACTTAAACAAAACACAACTACGCAACATGGATTGTCAGAATCTACAAAACGTCCAAAAAAAAAATCCATTAGAGCAAAAGAATAAAAATCAAAGAGCAAATAAAAAAATGATTTTGTATTTTGTTTTTTTTTTCACGTTTTTAATTTTTTTTTCCAAGACTTTCCCCTTCAGTTCGAATGTTGATTCTATGGCTTGTAATGAGAAAAATGCAGAACTAAAGCATATTCTCTAAGGCTCTCTTAAGCGACTTTGTTCCACCACCGTACATTATGTTTATGAATTGATCATTCATCTCTCGTTCAGATGTGTGTGTATCGAATCCACCACTGTACATGGTACAAAGCAAACCCTCATTTATATTCCAGTATCCCCCGTGCTGTCTTTTTACTTCGCAGTTGTGAACTCTGGACACATCAACGGCACCTTATTTACCATCCAAACACTGAAATGCCACTGCAGGACGTTTCCCAGAACAGGCTTGGAACTGTACCAGTCTTATTGATAGGCTGCTTAGACGTAGACCAATTCTGAACAGGACCCATTACATAAATAAAGAGGGCCTCAAAAAAAAAGTCCAGCCTAGAGAATGTCCCGCTGGTGGTATAAGACGGAAGTCTTCCAGTGGAGGTACCGAAGGTCCTCCATGCAAAGCGCTGCTCTCATGTCTCTTGTTATTTATGACCGATGACACTATTTACACAGCCCGAACCCAGATTATTACCAACATCTGCCATTGGTTCCTGCATTCCGAGCCTGATTATTACAAATGCGAGCTTCATGGTGAATATAAATGGCGAGGACGCCGCATGGCTGTCCCGAAATCGCACGGCGCACCTTTAAAGAATTAAGTCTGTTCCGGGTTCCCACGTTTTTTTATTTGCAGTGTGGTTGTTTTTATGTTCTTCCTGTGCGATCGCTGGCGCTCGCTGTTGTGTACTGAGGTCGGGAAATGGAGGGGCATCGGTGGAGTTCTAAAGCTGATCCGCTAAAGAGGAAGGTCTCTGATGTCTCTGAAACGACCAAAGCCTTAACAACTTTAACGCACGTCATTATCGATAGGGTTTAGGCATCTATTTGAATTCGGGAAAGACTCTGGTTTGCCTTTGCACCTCTCAATCGGCTAATGATTAACACCCCAGGATCAGCAAGCGCTCATGATACTGATCCTGTAGCCCGGCACCATTTCATAATCTTCTCCTGCGCCACTGACGATGTCCTCAAAGCTCTCGTGCTGCGTGATCATTGCTTGCTTTGGACTTGGCTGGACTCTGGACGTCAAATCGAAGCAGACTATAAAGGGTAAGACCATTCCTAGTCCAGTTTCTGGAGCTGCCTCCGTCTTTCTCCAGCATTATTCTCTATTCCTCTTCGCAGATTATTACGCGGCCATAGATTCGTCGGTGGAGATACCGTGTGGGGACGGGCTTCGTAAAGGAACGGCGTGGAGGCTAAACGGATTGCCGCTGGCCGCGGGCCCTGTTCTTCACCTACACAACGCCAGCCTGGAGAATCAAGGAGTCTACACATGCCACAGCCCGAACGGAGATGTTATTGAAGCGTTGCATCTTCAGTTGGGTTGTGAGTAGAGCGACACTGGGGCCTCCCGGCTGACCGAAAAGCACAGCACGAAATGAGCGAATGCTTTCGACACTGAGGGCGAACGCGCTTAACGTGCAGGTTGTTAAAGGCGCTTGAACACCGTTTGAAACCTTTGAGCTTTTAACAATAAGTTAGTCTTTGCCGCAAAGACTAGGCCCCAGCCAGAGCAGACAGTGGCCTCTACGAGACACGTGAGAAAGAAATCTCGAGAGGAACCAAGCCCCAATGGTTAACCGGCCAGCGGTATCAAGTTAAAAGTCCCTGTCTAGCCGAATAAAGGAAATAATGCTGCCTTGTGTATTAGACTTAAGTCTTTTGAGCGTACCATGACTTTTTGTTTACGTCCCAAGGACGAAGTGAACGGGAAATGATTGGGAAGAAAAAAAAAAAAACGCCAACAATACCCAAGTATAACTTTGTCGTGCCTTGTATAGACTAGCGGCTGAAATGTTTGGCGTAACAGCAGGTCACCGTTGGCCACTAGTGTGCCGAGCCAAGTTAAACTTATGTTGCTGTACATAGATTAGAGGCTGGCTTTAGCGTCGGGGCTAGCCAGTGTAGACGAGAGTGGGATGAAAGTCTGTAGAAACATCGTAAGCCACTATTACAATGTTTACAGCATTTGGCAGACGCTTTTGTTCAGAGAGTCGTACAATCCAGCTCAGCAGTGGAAGGTTAAGGGCCTTGCTCAAGGGCCCAACGGTGGCAGCTCGTTGTAGCTGGGGTAACCTGCTATTCCGGGCGGAAACGGTGATGGACCGAAAGAAGCTGTCCAATCCCAGGTTTCTCCTGAACCTCTGTGGCACTGACGCTACCCCAGTGACACGATAGGGTCTACAGAGGAAATGCATGGCTGTGCAAAGCCGGGCCGAAGACCACCAGAACAAGGACGAGAACTGGCCAAACAAAAAGCAGTCCCCGTAGCTTATGTTGTATCAAACTTTAAATGTTATGGTAGCCAAGATCTGACTTCTCTTCCAGATGCACCATCTCCTCCAGATGTTCACTGCTGGTCCCCTAGTTATCCCCTGAAAGCCCTGTGCTCGTGGACTCTGACGCCGGACCCTTTACTGCCAACCCGTTACATCTCAACGTACTGGTAGGGTATGGAAACACAGCGGTGTCCTTTAGTGAGTGTTAGCGTCTGTCGTGGACTCGCTTTTGAATCTCATAGGTACTACGGGGCGGTACATCAATGCCCGAGGCCGAGCGAACAGGACAGGCTGTGTTTCTTGGAAGGACTGGAGCTTTACTCGACCGAGTCGTACCTGGTTAACATCACCGCCGTCAATGCACTGGGGAGCTCAAGCCGGGTCCTGCCTGTCTTCTTTGAGGACATCGGTAAATATCTTCCAGTTTTGAACCTTGGTATGAAATATTCTCCGCCGATATTATCCCAGACAGGTAGCCACTCAAATCCACCAATAACAGCCTCGGCTGTTTAACCTAAGTAGTAGTTCCAGTGCCAGGTTTTGCCACAGGAATGCAGGACTGGTGCAATAAGTTAATGGAGGTTTGACGCTGGAATGGCCAAAGTACTGTAGAAAGGTTTCTCCTAGTGCAGAGCACCCGTCCATTTGAGCGCCGGACTGACCCGTTTAAATGGTGACGTTGCATTGCCTGTTTCTTTAAGTGTACTCATTCCCTCTTGGTTGTGTGCAGCCAGGGAGGTTTGTCATATGTAGAACAGCTTAGATTTCGGGACAGTGGCACAAGAGGTCTATGGGTGACGAGAATGTAATGCGATCCTCAATGCGAAACAACGTGTGACTAATGTCCTGCTCATTAATGACCGACGGCTGATTTTGTTACTAAAAACCTTTGAGAATGCCCCTCTGAGTCATGCATCTCTCTTTCCACAGTAAAGCCTGACCCTCCTGTTAACGTCACGGTGACGCCTTTGCCAGGCAAGAAGGTCAACGTGCGCTGGGCTTCGCCGCCATCATGGCCAGATCGAGTGAACTTCCCCCTGAGATACTACGTAGAATTCCAGTGGGACAGCCATAACCAGTCGAGCACTGTAAGTTCAAGTTCAAGTTTGTGCAAACGGTCCTAACACCAAAGGTCTGAAGTGATATTCCGAATGTAAGGTGGACGTCCCATTCCAGATGGGCCCCTATGAGTCTGAAAGCATGGTTCGGAGCGGGATAGTGGCCGGACGGACTTACCACATCCGCGTCTCCTGCATGGAGTTCTTGGGTCACGGGCAGAAAAGCGAGTGGAGCGACGCCACGACTCTAACTGTGCCGAAGGGTTGATCCTGGAGCAACATGTTGCCCTGATGACCATGTTGTTAAAGTCATGGTGGATTGCTAACGTGGATCGCTAAAGACAGCTCTTTAATAAAGGTTTTCTGCCTTCATAGCATTTTATTGTGCTGCCAAAAGACCGAAATGTCACGCGGGGCAACCGTCTGTACCCGTACATACGCTCAGCGATCACACTCGTGCTCTGTTTACTTACCATATAGAAGCAATTTGTAGTTCTACAATTACAGACCCATTTGTAGTCCATCTGTTTCTCGAAATGCTTTGTTCGTCCCCTTTACTGCACTTACAGAGGGGCCAAGGGCCTCCCACTGAGGACTCATTTTTACAGTCTACTTTGATATAATTTCGTTTATTTTTTTTAAACTACTAATTTAAATTGTATTATTGGTTTGCGATGTGATTGAAATTGTTATTTGCCCATAATTTAGCTACAATTTAATATACTGGATAAGTATTTATTTAATTAACATTCAGGCCACCCATGGAGGTCGGGTCCCCTGTTGAGTCTTGGTTCCTCCTCCCAGGGTTTCTTGCTTCTACTTTCAGGGAGTTTTTTTTTCCTTGCCACTGTCTCCCTAGGCTTGCTCAACTTGGCATTGGCCTTTTAAGATATAATAATATAATATTGTAAAGCTGCTTTGAGATGATGTAACTTTGCAAAAAGCGCTATAGAAATAAATTTGAATTGAATTGAACTTCGCTCCGCTCTCCAATGGTCAGGACCCCCACAGAAACACCATAGATCAGGCCCTATTTGGGTGGTGTTGCGCTGGTAAGAGTGGATCAGACACAGCAGTGCTGCTGGAGTTTTATACACCTCAGTGTCTGGTTGCACCACATGACATTTTACTCAGCGGAGAAACAAAAACCTTTTTAGCACCCGTTACATTTTTATTACCTTGTGCTTAAAAAACATTTTTTTTTTATTTTGTCCAATCAAATGCATTGGTGTAATTACTTATGTTATATAGAGTGATGCCATCGGGTCATGCTAGCCGGCCACAGCAGCGACCCAGGTTCGAGCCGGACAGGTCGGGCGTCACTTCCAGAGACGAATGGCCGTGTCTGAGGGAGTGCGGGTCGGTCGTTCAGACATTTTCAGTCAGTTACATCGACAACTAGCGGCGTAACGAACTCAGAATGACGCACCCCCATGGTGAAAGACGGTGGCTTGGGCAGGTGCGCCGTCACCCTCTCTGGGTTGTAAGTGCCCGGTCCGGGCTTGCGGGCGGCATTGCCTGGAATGCCGTGGCGGCTCTGGATGGAGAACGATGGCTGCCTGTTGAGGTAGACGCTAGGTTCTGTGCTTTTGTAATGTGCCGGCCCAGGCGTCATGGCCAGGTCCTCGTGCGGTGCCCCGAGCTTCATGCGGCGTGACATGGAGTAGCTGGCGCTCGAGGGTTTGGTGGGCACCTGTGAACCCAGGAGGTCAGGAAGAGTGTAACGGTTGGGCGCCGGCACCGTGTCCGAACTTCTGTAACGAGTACGGAAGCCCATGGTGTAGGACGGGGGCCGGCGGTGCCAGTTCTGAGGCGGCGCCTTCTCAGGACTGTAGGCTCCCGGGCCAGGAGTTTGGAACGTCTCATCTAGGGAGATACAGTTACAGATACAGTCTCGATTTTGCTCTGCTTCATGTAGGACAAATATTAACCTGCTGTGACCGCGTTGTCCCAGCGCTGGGTCCACAGGACAATTTTGCGTCGCCAATTTAAATACTGGGACGTTTTTTTGGGGGAGTGGAGGAGACCAGAACACCTTGAGCCCAGCTCTCTGGAGGGCAAAACCTCCATAGTCTAGAGCTGTAGTACTTGAGAGACGACAAACGTGCGGTCTCTGCGCCCTGATTGGCTAACGAAGAAGAACAAGTTCCCGCCAGCCAATCAGCGCGTTTCATTCGGGAAACAGCCCGACCTTAAGATCGCAAGTGTGCATTTTCACTCGCTCGTTTTACTGTTACCATGGCAGCGCTTTCACGTTTAATAATAAAAAACGGATTGAATGCATGTTGTTGTTTATATTCAGGCGACTTTAGGTGATGATTTTGATTAAGTTTGATTATTTGCCTCCAGAGTTTGACTAACACTACAATATAATAGAAATATGGGGGGGGGGGGGGGCGGCACCACTGCCTCACAGCAGGAAGGTCCCGGGTTCAATCCCAGGGCGGGGCGGTCTGTGTCCTTTCTGCGTGGAGTCTGCATGTCCTCCCCGTGTCTGCATGGGTTTACTCCGGGTACTCCGGTTTCCTCCCACAGCCCAAAGAAATGCGTTAGGTTAATTGGTGTCTCTAAAAAGTGACCTTTGGTGTGTGACTGTGTGTGTGTGTGTGCCCTACAACGTCTAGGGTTCACGCCCAGAGTTGCCGGGTGGGCACCGGCTGGCCCGCGACCCCGTGTGGATTAAGCGAACGATAACGAATGAAGGAATGAATAATTTTAGGCTATATATTATTGAATGACATAGTTTTATCCCCATAATCTTTTCTGATATATCATATTATTTATTACGCTCACGGTCTTGACCTCAAACCCTGCTCAAGGGGTCTTGATTACAACACAACACCGAGCATCGTTCTTACCTTTCACTTTCTTTCGACCCAGTATCGAGTAGGACGGAGTGCAGTCTCTTCCGAAGCGAGTGATTTTGCCATCCACGTGGTATCTTGGTCCAGGACTGGAATCCTCGGACACCACTGCCCAGAAAGAAAAGATTCCAACATCTCCTTAGTTACTATAAAAGCAGGCTTGTTCGAGTTTTGGGAGAACGCACTACAGCTGCCATTCGGTTTCCGTCTCCTGTGTGGTGTTTAAACGGACAGTAGACGCCCTGTGATGCGCTTTATTAACAGCTCTAACGAGACCCTAACGACAGCTCCGGGCAATCACATGTCCAAGATCAGAAGATAAGCAGATCAGCTGACCCGTAGTCCACCCCGGTGCCCCCTGCTGGCTCTGTGATGAACTGGCATGGTTAACACGTGAGAAAATTCTGAGCGCTCCCAGCAGTTATGATACAAGTGGGCGTGGCTAAAACACAGAGGGACATTTCGCTTACTTTTGCTGCTCATGTGCCGGTGGAACGAGTACGCAGGACTGCTGGGCTTCGTGTAATCATGGTTTAAGTAGCCAATGGTCGGAGGGAGAGCGTAGTGTCCCGGTCCTGGCCCTAGACAATAAGGACATGGTTTCACATTCGTCACATGGTTCGCTGGCATCAGAACAATGAATAACACGACAGAGCCCGGCACTAAGACCTGTGGGACACCCAAACACAACCTTTTTAAGTGAATTCTTCCAGCCAAGAGAGATAAGAGTATTCTAGTAACGGCAGTAATGCAGGATCGGACCTTAAGCTAGAGCTTAAACATAACATTTATTAAAAAGGAAAACACATAAACGAATAAAGCTCAACCTTAAAGCTTGAGTATTTTACGACTCTTCTGAAAACCGAAGCTACAGGGAAAGTAAAAAAAGGGTGGGGAGAGAGAGAGAGAGAGGGAGGGAGAGAGAGAGAGAGAGAGATAGGGAGAGAGAGATAGGGAGAGAGGGAGA
>JAUZST010007501.1:0-14141 GCA_034779995.1 Parotocinclus haroldoi | reverse complement strand
GTGTGTGTGTGTGTGTGTGTGTGTGTGTGTGTGTGTGTGTGTGTGTGTGTGTGTGTGTGTGTGTGTGTGTGCGTGAGCGTGAGCGTGAGCGAGAGAGCATAGCCCTGAACGCGGGTCCATCAGAAGAGATTTATGGCTCCTCCACTTTGGCTGTTATTACCTGGATGGACCCTCTCCCTGGGACCTCAGACATTATTAAAGTGCCGAAGGAAGAAATATTCATCTCGGCTCTGATGAAGCAGTCCCAGTGGCCATTTTCAGGGCTGATCTGCGAGCAGGCCTTCTTAAAGGAGGCCAGGAACGAAGAGACGCGAGATCGGGCCGAATGAAGCGAGGGTATGACATCGCGAGAGCTATTCGCTTGCTGAGAGGCAAAATGACATAGGGACATGTAAACAGGTGTCTATGAGTCATAGGGAAGGCTGAGGGGAAAACAGGCATGATGGTACAATAAAGAAAGAATATGATTGCGGTATAATATTGGCTCGCTCGTATCTGACACTAGACAGATGTGCTTCGTGGCTTTGAACTGCCCTGCTAAGGCGTACGTGTGAACGCCGCAAGCCTTCGCCAGAATGCACCTATTAGATCAATACAATAAACATCACAGCGCTTTTTGCCGCGGTTCTTTGTTTCATGCAACATACTCATTTGTGCGGTAATGCTCGTGCTGTCAATCTGAATCTGTCAATGTCTGTCTGTCTGAATCGGCTGCCACCCAGTAATGAGCAAAGCCAGGACCGTTTTGGACACCTCTCATAAGTATGGGTTTCTCAGATTAGTCAAGTAAGCGTTAAAATAATCAGAAATATGTGTGTATGCTCCTCGGGTGGGGCAGTGATCTAATACACGAACCCACCACTGAATGGACGCGGAGTCCTGGCTGCTGGGCCGAGTATCACACGCGCCATTTTATTAGATACATTTCCTCGCGTCTGTGCTTATTGTCCATTGAAATCACCTCCCCCTGCAAAAGCACTTTGCAGTTCTACAGCTGCACACTGTAGTCCGTCTGTTTACAGTCAGGACCCCCGTTTGGGTAGTGGATCATTCTCAGAACCGCCCTGCCACCGATATGGTGGTGTTGTGTTGGTCTGTGTTCCGCTGCCACGCCTGGATCAGACACGACAGTGTTGCTGGAGTGCAGTCCACCGAGTAAAAATGTCCAGCCACCAGCACCACAGACTGTGAAACAGCATTCGAGGCGCTGTCTCCGCCTTTGCACCTACAAGGTGGAGAAATAGGACAGATGTGCCTAATAGAGTGTTGAACATGGCGACTTAAAAACTCCAGCAGCACTGCTGCGCCTGCTTCTGTGTTAGTAAGAATGACCCACCACCCAGTGTATTCGTACCAGATCTTTGAGGGTCCTGACCTTTAGAGAGCAGAATAAAGGGGATGAACAAAGTAAGCAGCGATACAGACATTGCAGTTTGGCATTTTAGAACTACAAAGTGCTCCTGTATGGTAAGTGGAACTCCTAAAATGGACAGCGAGTGTAACAGAAGGTAGGCGAGTTTGAGAGTGGAAATGTAGGAGACTTTGTTTATCATCCTAGGCTCGTAGGTAGAGGAGTTGTTGTTTATCTGGTTTGTGGCACCATTTCTTTTGCTTTATCCAAACATCCATGCAGACGTAGTTTCCTCTTATTAGTCGTTTTAAACGTGTTGATGAGCTGGTACATCCTCACCGCGCTCCTCGTTCTCCCCACACCCAATTAGCCGGTCATACAACGAACTGGAATTACATTGGGGTTTGTTTTTTTTCAGCAAACCAAATAATGTCTCGGGGCCAAGAAACCACAGGGCATTTTAAGTGTTTTTCTTAAGGGCATACCTCAAGTTAATGGTGGTCTCGGAGGGAACAAGGCAATGTGATGCCCTCATAAGAAGAAAAATAGCATTCAAAGCGCCATGTCCAAATCGCTTAATGCCTCCGTTATCTCCCTGATTGGTATCACGTTGGAGTCAATAAGCGTAATGCGTGTATAGCAATAAAACAAGCGAAAAAACAAGAGTCGCATTGTGTTTCCTCTCGCCGACACGCATTCATACGCTCGGCTCATTAATATTCCCTCCTGCACACGCTGTTAAAGCCGCTATTCAGTCGCAACCTGTTTGGGACGCCTAGCAGTTAGCACGCTGCACTAGGCTTGGGTAGCGTTTTTGCGCGCAGATCTGAAAGGTGCGGCTTGACCCGCGTTTCTAATCAAAAGCGAGGACTGGGCAGCAGGGGCGTGTCATGTCGTATCGTTGGCGATAATAACGGTACCGCTTTTTTAGACGTAAAGCGTTTACACGCAGTACGGAGTACTTCCGTTACGTGAAGCCTAGGTAGAGCGACAGATTGGAGGAGTTCGTCCCAAAAAGGGGAGCGGCTTCAGTAGCGTGGATTTGGTTTTGGGATAAAATATCAGATGTACAACAAACCACAGTGATACGCAAGTTATGCGAAAGGTCCGTACCAACAAATCTAATCTGTTTCACCGCCTCGAGCGGAAGCACACAGCTGAGTGAGAGAAAACTCAATGTAATGATATATTGTACAAAAATAGATCGTTATCGCAAAAGCCCCCCCCTGAAATATCGTGATGTTGTTTCAGGGCCATATCGCCCACCCGTACTGGGTCGACGTGGCAGGCTAAAGTTGGCCTTGACTGGACAGCTGTGGTTTCTTTACACGGGTGAATACGGTATTATATTTATATTTGTATTTGTTATTTTGATTTATTTGTATTTATATTTACATTTAAGTTGAAATGATTTTAAGGATAGTAATCCTTACTCATCTGGGCTGAATCTCTCTCTGTCAGAGTTGCATAGTTTGATTGTGTGCAGGTCTGTGGTAGCCTATTAGACTATAGGCCAAAGGTTCCAGGGTTCAAATGCCACTGTTGGGTCCTGGAGCAAGACCCTTAACCTACAACTGTGTCTCCCAAATGCCGAAAATGATAGGTACTTTGATCATTGTGTACTATTGTAGTCTGTGCAGCTTCCTCTGTACCCCTCATCTCGTACTTCCCAATGGAAATGCGTAAATATGAGCCATGTTGTGTTGGTCAGACCTCATTTTCCATAATTCCAGGTGTTCACAGCCGTGCTTTTCAGTTCTCATGATTACTGCTCGAGAGTCGTCGCCGTCGTCGTAGCACTAACTGCGATTTATGTGCACAAGCATAACGCTGCTCCCTACAGTACCCTGATGTATTGCACGACGGCGATAAAGGGGCACCGTCGGGTCCATTTGCGCGGTTGTGGACCGTGACTGTACGACCGTTGCAACTTTAGAGTACCACCGGAAAACACGTGCCTGGAGGATGAAATCAGAAGCCCAACCAGCTTCACTGGGCCATTCAGTGTGACCTCCCCTTACACGTGAGCAATGGCAGCATCTGGCAACTTCAAGTTGGCCCTCAGACGTTGCTAAAACAACAAATCTAATGGCGGCCTAAGTTACTTTTGCAGAGTAATCTATATGAGCATTGGGGGCAGCACGGTGGCTCGGTGGGTAGCACAGCCGCCGAACAGCAATTAGGTTCTGGGTTCGATCCCAGGGTAGAGCGACCTGGGCCCTTTCTGTGTGGAGTGTGCAGGTCCTCCTCGTGTCTGCGTGGGTTTACTCCAGGTTTCCTCCCACAGTCAAGAATTGCCTGGTAGCTTAATTGACTTAACTTACAAAATGTCAATGGCATTTTTTTTTGTGTGTGTGTGTGTGTGTGTGTGTGTGCGCGCGCGCGTGCGCGTTCCTGCTTCTGATGTGGCCTTGTGTGCAGCTATAACCTTGTGTGTATCGCTGAAATGGCTACCGATGCAGATAGTGGCATTAAAGTAAAACAAACAAATTACATGAGCATTAATAAGCAAATAATAATGAAATGCCGTATACGCAGGTCTATAAATTGATTAATGAATTAAATGCTTATGCATGAGAGTGCAATTAATACGAAATAATTAATAATTGTTACTATACTTACTATTCCCTTTATTAATCAGATGCATTCAGAGAGCAGGTGTGGATTACGAGAGAGAATGAGCGAGAAAAATAGAGAAATAAGATTATATGACTGGGTGGTGTAATGAGATGGAGGGGTAGAGGTGATGGGTGATGGAAAAAGAGGGAGTGTGTGAGTATTGCACAGTGCAATCTCCAGTAGGGATGGGGGATGGGGTGCATTTTACCCTTCCAAACACAACCAATGTTATGGAAAAGCTCTGGAGGACATCAGGAATGGCTTAAAACTAAAAAACGCTTTCGTCTCGGAGCGCTCTGAACGGTTTGACGTTGTCTGGAGACAAAATACATGGTACGTCATCGGTGCGAATGAAACGATTCCGTTTTGTGCAAAACCTTCTAAGCCCCGTTTCTCTAACGAACACAGTTCATACGACACGTCACTCGGTGATCTCAGAGGTCAAATACGGTAGCCCAACACCCCGAGGACCAAGGTTCTGGTCTGGCAGCTCTTGCAGACACAATTAGGGGAGCTGGGTGTGGGAACGGTACTGCAACAGCGACACCTACCCAGCTTTGTAATGGATCTGAGCCCATCCAGGGCTCGCGTACGCCACCTCCCTGCGCTCTTCATCTCGTGAACAGGTGTGGTGTTGCACCCTGACTAGGTGAAGCAGAAGGTGTTGGGTTCAGTTTAAAGCAAAACCTCCTTATCCCGGGCAGGGAAGAGCCAAAGTGGCACCAGCCCATTGCAGCTTTTTGTAATTGTACCACACGACCTTCACATTGCAAGCTGGGTTTGAATCCCTCTCACTTCCAAGCTGCCTTAGTTGGTCTGAGAGGAACGACACGAAAGGAAAAAAAATGACTTCAGACGGTTTATTGCATCCAGCAATAAACAGAGTGCTGTGCAAAAGTCTTGGGCCACCATAAGATTTGTTGTTTTAGCATTGCTCTATGTAACTACGGCCTATATAACGTTTAGTTGGATTTATTTTTGTTATCCTTGTTACTACACAAGACTGTAGAACCTGGCATTCTGGTGAAGCTTCTATGTGCTGTTATTGCTCAAGAGTAAGGGGTGCACGCCCTAAATACTTACTAAATACCACTGTAGCCTATGGGAGCTGTTCTTCTGATTTTGAGTTAGATACACGATTTCTGGTTGCATTCTAAGAAAGAGACTGGGAAATAATTATATATGCTAATACAATACTATGTCTAATCCAATGGTGGCCTAAGACTTTTGCACAGTACTGTGCACAATCAGGAGCGTATAACAAGAAGAGCGGACCTATTGAACGACACATGATTATTAAATTGTGGTTTGCTGCATTTAAACCTATCATTCATTCTTTATGGGCGGGCCAGCCAGTGCCCACCCGAAAGGCCAGGAACAACCCTAGACGACGGGACTCCGATCCATCGTAGGGTATACACATACACACACACACAATCACACACTAAGGGGAACTTTTAGAGACGCAAATGAACCTAACACGCATATCTGTGGACTGTGGGAGGAAACCGGAGTACCCGGAGTAAACCCACACAGAGACAAGGAGGACCCAAGTCCCTCTACTCTGGGATTAAACCTGGGACCTTCTTGCTGTGAGGCGGAGATGCTACCCAAAGAGCCCCCGTGCGGCCCCATTTAAATTTAATTCCAATCAAATAAGGTTTATTGTAAGAGAGGTACAACAGAGAATAAACAAACTTAGTGCTGTTACTCTGTAAGAAACTGCACTCGCTTCGTATGATTGCATTTTGATGAGAGAAATATCGAAATCTAGATTAAAATCCGTCTCTCTCTGATCCCCCCGTTGTGAATTTAGGGTCTTGTGAACTGAAAGAGTTTATGTTTCGCAGGCTGCACAAATTCACTGGTTAGAAGGTCAGAGCCCGGTCATTTCCCTGTTCGCAACGCCTCGTTTCAACTCCCTGGTGATAATGATCGAATCCGAGATCGAGAAAATCAAGCAGAACCACAAAGCTGGTGCAGTCCATCACAGTGGAGCTTCATTTGTACTGATGATGAACCATCACCTCTAGAGGGAGCCCTTTAATTCTGTTCAAGCAGACAGTAGACTTAATTGAGACCTATTGTTAAGCTAGCTGCTGATGCAGTCTGTGAGGTATAACATTTGCTTAGGTGTTGCTTCTACATTTCGCTCTGCGCTTCCTCTTGAGCCAGATTAAAAAAATCACAGGGCGGGTGGCTCTTAAATCTGCAATCTGCGAGCGTCATACCTGACAACAGCGGATCAGACGCTTCGGTCTGTTCCTCAGCTTCCTCAGCTTTTCATTTTTAGCCCAGCCTGTGTCAACACAGTCCTTTTTTCCTTTCGCTATATCTTTTAAATTAAAAAAAAAAAAATACAAGTGTAAGGAGAGACATCACCCCGGGCTTAAACCTCCCCTTGTTTATTCCTTTGTTGCACCAGGACATTTGGGATTGAGGCTCATCCCCGTGAGCTGTTTGCAAAGCCGTTGCACTTTGTTATAAGTGCCATTGAGGACAGACCTCTAAGGAAGCTCAGCCAGCCTAAAATAGTCCTCGGAGCAGTAAAATAGAACTGTTTTATTTTTTTTATTTATAAATTTTTTTTTAACGTTCAATACAAGCTACTGTTATTTACAAGTCAAATCTCTAAAAAACATTTGTAACTTGTCGCTCACTTTGTTGATCTCCCATTCAGAAAATCCTTTATTACTCTATTATTATTGTATTATAAACAATGCATAACACATGAACTGTTTTAATCCAGAAAACCAACCATAGTCATCTGCAATTCAAATAAATGACCAGCAATTATAAACCAAATGCTCTGGTGTCTTCACCATGTACTGTTTCTTTTTTTTTTTTTCACCTTTGTTCTCGAAGAATAACTAAAAAGAATGTCGTGCACTTTTCTCGTATAAAAATAATCTTGAATTGCCTGCAATTGAAAAAGAAATCCAATAAAACGCTACTGCGACAAAAAGTTCTGTCGCAACAGTTTCACCAGTTTAGATCTTAAATTTGTCAAACCACTGTTGACGACAAATAATATTAAAATAACCCAGTCAAATTAGAAAGTAATGTTAGGTTTGATTTGAGCTAAATGTTTAGCTCTCTTGAGAAGACAATAGAAAAGAAAAATGGAAGGGGGGGGGAGGGGGAGGGGGTGCACGAACTGGAACCCAAAACAAAAGGACAAAAACATGAATTTATGTAAATTTGTCCAATCAAGATTTGCAGTGAATCACCTTATTTTTTTTAATCTGTGTGCGTGGGGGGGGTGGCAGCTTCTCTGAGATACTCGCAGGGGTGCTCCAAGGACAAAAGGGCTGGGATCCACTGTTGTAGATAGTGACTTTGTGCACATTGAATGCGTTTGGACACCCGTTTTAGGTCGAAATGAACCCGGTGTTCTTAGCAGAACGTCCAAGCCGAGTAATATAATATTTAGGCCTAACGCGTGCACCACTTTTACAGTGTTAACCTAATGGCATCGAATGTGAAGCTGTAAGCAGATACTGTGATATACTGAAAACCATGATATTGGATTTACGGATATCATATCATTCCAACTCTAATGGCATATAACAAGCTTAAATATGATCAATGCACAAGGTCATTTCTGGAAGATGTTCTCTCAGTCATGCCTGATCTGTCTAATGGGCGCCTTCGAAACGTGGCACCTGGGTTTCGCCACCAAACCGTACTGGACTCGCAGCCTTCTCCTTCGGAACCTCGTAATAATCAGAAAGGGATCGTCGAGAGCGACCTATGCTAGAAACCATCTGCGTTCGGCGCAGACCGCTCGTTCTAGACAACCTGATTAAATCAGAGAGGAAACAGGTAATGTGTAGCCTGATGACTATCCTTCTGGCTACCCTGGTCTATTTCCTCAGCCTTTTCCATTCCATCATTTCCTCTGTATCCTGTGGAAAAAAAAGCACTTTACCGAGCTTTCAAGGGCACGTGAGAAAGACATAACGTAATGAGATCGGGTGCAGACGCAAACATATTGAGAGCGGCCATTTTCTACAGCTGCGAACGTATCGTCGAAGGGCCGACTCGTTACTATTGCGCCCTAGGTAGGATGCTGGAATGGAGGTGCAGAAACAGGGAGGGGCATCAAAAAAAGCCAGGCTACTATGTGATGCCTTTATTTTAGCCCCCACCACCACCTTTTTTTTTTTTTTTTGCTGCTTTCAAGTCGAGCGTTTTCCACTTCACACAGCTGATACATAAAAAGGCTTGTGTATGTTTGTGATTTTTTTTTTTTTTTTTTTCTTCCCTTGCTTTTTAAGGTCCGCTTCCACCATCCAGGACTTTATTAAAGATTAACCAATACACTCGGCTCTCCCTTTCAAATGCATGCCTACCGAGCTGATGTGTTCTGCTCCTGCACAGTAGCGTCTATCGCCCCGTACACCGTGCCCATGACGCACAAATACCGGCAAGCGTGGCAAATATGAACAGAGAAGGCTGGTGAAAAGTCTCTGCTGCTAGTCTTTTTGAGCTTTCCTTTATTTTTTTGAAAGAGGGGGAAAAAAAAACTCATTATGAAATGTTCTCTTATCTTTGTGCAGCAACTGGTGCTACTCTTTCATTCCGTTCTTTGCACAGCCACCCTTTACAGAGCTCAGTCAGTCTCAGTCTTTGCCGCTAAAGCATAATAAGACTGGAAATCATGGCCTGAGATCTGAGACCGTTCCTCCACCCAGAATCTATACAGAGTTCCTATGGGTTTTAGGAAGCGGACTGGGATGGCCTTGGCAAGACCTGGATTCTGTGGTCAGAAGATCTAACCAGTGGTCAGCACACAGTGCCACAGAGGGAGTATATGGCTGTTTTTGTGTATGCCTCAAACCCAACTCGGTCCCACTCGGGATCACGGTCTCACTGAGATCCAGTAACCCTCAAATGCAGAGGCTTTTCTATTACGACTCATCTTATTCTGTGTCTTTATATTTCAGCTATTTCATGTCTACATTCATTTTGCTTTATTCGTTAATCATATTCGTTAATTACGTACAAATTGTTACCAACGCCGCCTCACAGCAAGAAGGTCCCCGGGTTCAATCCCAGTGTGGTGCGGCCCGGGTCCTTTCAGTGTGGAGTCTGCATGTCCTCCCCGTGTCTGCGTGGGTTTACTCCGGGTACTCCGGTTTCCTCCCACAGTCCAAAGACATGCGTGTTAGGTTAATCGATGTCTCTAAAGTGCCCCTTGGTGTGTGACTATGTGCATGACTGTGTGTGGCGCTCCATCTAGGGTTGTTCCTGCCCTGGCTGGCCCATGACCCCGTGTAGATTAAGCGAAAGAGTATGAACGAATGAATGAATGAACGTACGAATATGGGCGGCACAGGGTCTCGGTGGGTAGCGCTGTACCCTCACAGCAAAAAGGTTCTCAGGGTGGAGCAGCCTGGGCCCTTTAAAACCTGTCCTTCCATTGTCTACGTGGGTTTACTCGGGGTACTCCGGTTTCCTCCCACGGTCCAATGGTATGCATTAGATTAAATTGGTCCTGATTTAGTTATGGAATGGCCTTTGAAGCTAAAGAGTGCTATTATATAAACTTTGTAAACAAACAGGCGAACACAGGAAGAAAAACAATCGCTTGCAGGCCGGGGACGGATGAGCCTTACGGGTTCCAGCAGCACTCATGTGAACTACTACAACATTTTGTGTTCTGGCTGTCATTTCGACAGCTGTCTCACACTGGATGTGGCCAGTCTTGCAGCCCTTATATGACTGTTAGCTCTTTTAACAGGTCTGTAATAATCCTGACGTTTTCAGTACATTTCTTTGAATGAAACTCTTCGAATAAATTCGAAATGCACCGGCTGTAATAACTGTAATTAAATCACTTCCAGTCGCTCACTTGAGGTACGGATATATTCTGTAGTAAGAGTGTGTTTTCTGTAACATTGTCCTGATATGCATTTTTGTAATGTTCGTACGGTATATAAACGCAGCATACTGGTAGGCTTTTAAACAGTACACCAATTATTAAAACAGCACTTCAAAGCCTCTTTAGCAGTAAAGAGGAATTTAAAACTGTATTGGTTCGAGAAAACTGGGCCCAAGACAGCAGTTGCAGGTTGTTATGTTTTTTTTTCCTACCGCAGTCAAATAAAAACTAAATCACAAGGTTCAGTAGCACTGGTCAACCGTTAAAAGCCAGCACATATGCATTTACACACGCCAACCAGTCTTTGAGCCTCTTCACTCCGAGCACACTCATAAATAAAGAGTGGAAAAACACTTCCACATTTCGAAACACTCCAGCTCGCGTTCTCCTCCCAACGGATGCTGTTCATCCACTCCTCAATACGTGCATTTCACCGTTAAAACTCTGGCCGATTTCGCTCTGGGCTTCGGCTTTTTTTTCGAATAATACGACCAGGAGAAAAAAAAAAACCAGGCTCCTCTCTGCAGCGTGCAAAAATTCCGGTCATACAGAGAAATTGCGTAGCTCCCATTTTCTTTCATAGATCGCCTAAAGATGGTGACTAATACATTTGAGTGACTAATGCATTTCAGCACGTTGTGTGTCTAACGGCAGCAGAATGGGGGTTTTTTTTTGTTTTTTTTTTTGCCGGTCACAGCACAGATTTTAATGGCACATGTTTTTTTATTCTGTTTCCAGGCAGTCAAGTGGAACTGTAATAAAAAACAGGTATGCTCACACACACACACACACACACACACACACACACATGCCATTTCTGTGTGGTTAGAAAGCCTGGTGTACACAGTAATCCTACAATGTACCTAGAGATTGGTACAGACAGTAGAGATTACAAAAGGCAGAATATAGATCATACACATTTTTTATTCAGTGACTCAGTTCACTGTCCCGATTAGAGATAGTAGATGGATGAATCGAAGGGTGGATGTGTATATGAGATGTATGGATAGATGGGTGGATGGATTATGAATCTATTGTTAGGTAGATAGATGGATGGATTATAGATCTAGAGAGGAATAGAGGGAGGGATGGACGGATGAACAGATCAGTAGACAGGTGGATGGATTATAAAACTATGCATGGATGGATGAATAGAAGGATTGATATATGGATAGATGGGTGGGTGGATTATGAATCTATGGATGGATCGATGGGTGAATAGAATGATGGATAGATGGGTGGATGGATTGTAAATCTATAGATAGATGGAGAGATCAATAGCTGGAGGGGTGGAGGAATATATGGATAAATAGATAGATGGGTGGATGGATTGTAAATTTATAGATAGATGGAGAGATCGATAGCTGGATGGGTGGATGGATTATAAATTTATAGATAGATGGAGAGATCGATAGCTGGATGGGTGGATGGATTGTAAATCTATGGATAGCTAAATGGATCAGTGAGGGAACTTCACATTTCTAAGCTCTGAAACGACGCCTTTATCTTACTGCCTTGGTTTTATACAGCTGACTGTATGCAGGAGGAACATAAGCTACATTAGTGGAACAGTAAACGCATGCGACGGCTTTCAGGGTTTGTGCAAGATGTAAGAAAGATGCAGAAAAGAAGCCATCCTGGTATTTTAGTGTACCTCGGCACTGCAACCCTGTAATTAAACGCATAAGTTTAGCCAGATTTGACACATTTACCTACGGAGAGACATGGAATTATGCAGTATAAATTCTAGAGAGATCACAGCTTCTATCTGAATATCTCACAGCACATGAATGTGCCCTTGCCATAGAGATCGAGATGGAAATAGAAATAGAGGCAGATCCATTCTGTCACTTCCACATGAGGCCATACAGGGGAGACTGAAGCTACTAACGTACGTATAGCTATAGGGTGCTCAGGTGGGGCAGACACTAAACGTTGAGGTAAAGAAAGAACAAAAAGCAACATTGGAAGAGACCTCATGCTTATTTTTTTTTAAAAACAAGAATTACACTTTAATAGCTTTTTCTACAGATAGACTCACTTGGCACTTTATATCGATTCTTGCAATTATCTAGCTGATATTCATCCAAAGCATCATGTGGTCAGAAACTGACACCGATAAAGGACTGGAGGATAATCAGCATATATCTTTCATGGGCTAAAAATGTCTTCGGCTTCAAAACGTAAACCGCAAGCTGAACTGAGAATAGGAGACAAATGTGGCCAGCAACCGCGGATTAATAACCAGTAACACTGCCGCAACTATTGCGTCCCTACTAGCACAACACACACACACTACCAGGTGATCAGGTGCTCAAAATAGGGCATCGTCCATTAATACGTGCTGGCTTCATTCAGTAATTGCATACCTACAAAGTACAGAGTAGCCGTACCACATGTAGCCTGGAGCCTTATTGTAATAATAAATGTGAGGGGCTCTGGCTAAAGCAGCCAATCTGATGCCAAAAAAATCAATACCCTTTCAAAAATGAGACCTCCGGAAATGTTTTTTCCCCCCTCCAAAATCTCATTTTTGAAAAAACTCTGATAATCTTCAACCTCAACCGACCACAGCTCAACACCTGCCCGGGTGAGAAGCCGATATATTATGTGCCTGATGTATTAAAGTCAAAGTTAAGTGCCACTTCCATTCATTCAGTGAATAAAATAAGACACTCAATTTTCACTTCCTTTTTTTTTTTTTTTTGAGAAGTCTGCATTCAGAAAAAAAAAGCCCACAAACGGTTTACATTTTACATTTCCGTCATTTAGCAGACGCGATCCGAGGCGACTTACAATTACAAAAATACAGACTTACAATCCAAACAATTGTGGCTTAAGGGACTTGCTCAGGGATCCAAATGTGGCAGAGGTGGGATTTGAACTCCGGACCTTCTGGCCACCACGGTCCCGAATGATAAATAGAACAGAAAATGACTCCAGGTTCAACAAAAGTTTTGAAAAACATCCCATCGGAGAAGCGCTCATTTCAAAACTCATCATCTGTCTTAATACGGTAAAGTTTCCGAATGCCACGCCGAATAAATGAATTTTATCCGAACAGCCAATCCGATGATAAATGCAAATCTCCTGAGTTTTTGTAAAGCTCCCGGTTTTTAGATAAAGCATTGTCATTTTTGTGACCTGTTTTTGCCCCTCACAAATGCCCACATCTTTATTCAGAGATCCCGTTCCACTCAAATTCCGTTATTGCTATGAGCCTCTGATTAAACCTGCTGCCAGGCCTCACACACCAGCCTAAAACTCTCTTTATCTCTTCCTTCCAGCCTGGGCGAGGAGTTTTATCGAGAGGCCATTGAGCATTGCCGAAGCTACAATGCCCGACTGTGTGCTGAACGCTCCATGCGCCTGCCCTTCCTGGACTCGCAGACCGGAGTGGCACAGAGTAACTGCTACATATGGATGGAGAAGAACCACAGAGGCCCAGGTGCAAACCTCAAAGTGTGTGTGTGTGTGTGTGTGTGTGTGAGAGAGCGAGAGAGAGAGAGAGAGAAAGGGAGAGATCTGTGAAAGAAAGGAAGAGATTATGCTTCTTGAATGAGAGTGCAAGGACAAAAAAGCACATGTTCTTATTTAGCCACATACAGGTGTTCCCCCGTTTTATGATGACCCAACTTCCAACATGTGGACTTTGCGCTGGGAATCCGAAAAGACGGTTATGGAGCGACGCCTCCTAGTTTAAAATTTTGGGTCCAGTCGTCAGCAGTGCATTACACTTGTTACTTATCGTAATAGCGTTACTAAAGCAACAAGTCCGACGGCTGTCCCAAGGCTTTACACATGACTCTACATTACCCTTTGTGAAATGACACCTTCGTAACAGTCTTCCTTTGGGTCCAGGTGTGGCCCCGGGGCAGCTGTACACCTACCCGGCTCGCTGCTGGCGTAAGAAAAAGCGGTTAAACATCCTGGACGATCCTCGTCTGGGGCCCATCGAGTTCAAGATAGGTAAGAGGCCATCAGTGATGCTAATCAAGTGAGTGCGGCTCATCTGGGGGCTTTGTGGTAGCATTGATTTTTGTGGGCCGGCCCTGTTTCATGCAAGGTATAATTTAATGGCCGGTCGTAGGGACATAATAAGCAAAGTCAACCTCAGCCCATTTACTCTGGGAACGCTGAAATGCTGTTTGCATGTATTTAAAGTAATTGTAGGATTATTGAATTAGCATTGAGAAATCAGCAGGGCTGTGTTTGTTTGTGTGTGTGTGTGTGTGTGTGTGTGTGTGTGTGTGTGTGTGTGTGTGTGTGTGTGTGTGTGTGTGT
>JAUZST010007500.1:0-39457 GCA_034779995.1 Parotocinclus haroldoi | reverse complement strand
TTAAAGACATGATATGTATGTGTGTGTTTGTGTGTGTGTGTTCGTTCCAAAAACAGTGTAAATTCATCCACATAAACTCACACAAACAATAAAGAAAAGCAACTCTCATAAAAAGTCTCTAAACACACCAACCAAGTTAGAACAGTCTTTAATTCCAAACATGAGCTAAGGAGCTCGACCTGTAAGGTAAGGCACTTTGCAGTGAATGATGGATTTCTGCTGCTCTTAAACTCTAACTGCTACCTCTGCCCATAAATCTTCAGTGTTAATTGGCTCATGTGATCAGCTGGGCAGAATAAACAAAACACACTGCACACAAAAATTAGGGGATATTCAAAATTAATATGAAGCATTTTAATAATAAGCACTCGATTTTACTTCATTAAACAAGATCAGAAAAGTAAATTAAGTGTCAGAGAAAGTTTTTGCGATTATGCGAATGAGATGCAAACTCAATTATCATGATTAAACAGCAAGTGACATATTTATGGGGTGAACAGAAGCATGTTAAACTGGATGAGAGTGCCACACATTATTTGTTCAGTAGGGTTTATGGCCATCCAACACTGCCAAAACACAGAGACAGTGATGGGGCATGGGCAGGATCAGATTGTCCAGCAGTTCTTGTGGGATCCCTGCCACTCCTACTCCAGGGCAACTTTCAGCTCAAGAAGTGTTGTGGGAGTCATTGGACGGTTTGCCAGACATCTTCCCAGTACATCCCAAGCATGTAAAATGGGATTCAGGTCTGAAGATTGCCATGGCCAGTCCATGCGTACAATGGTACAGTCCATGGATGGTCAGTGTGCTGTTGCCACTGTTGTCGGTGTTTGACCAGCCATCCATCTTCTGCTTAATTGACACGGGGTCGCAGGCCAGCCGGTGCAGCCACCATCCATTTAAGTAAGCTTGGTGATACCAGAGAAGTCTCCTAATAACCAAGGAACACTGATTTATTAGACTAGTGACAAATGCTTGAATGCAGACACGCCCACTGTCCTGTTGTAACCATACATTAATCTGAAGTCTTTTCCTGTAGCTGGTGGAAGTAAAAGGCCCAAATGATCGGCTGTCCCAAAAACAGCAGCTCTGGCTAGATGAGCTGCAGAAGCTGGGGGCCGATGTGGAAGTGTGTCATGTTGCTGCTACAGGAGCTCGAGGAGCACGGCTTGAGTAAAGAGTATAATAAGCTACACCAGCTTCATAAAACATTTAATTCACACTGTTATATACTTAATGAAGAATGTTAAGTGGGACGTTTTGTAAATATATGTACAAATAAATCACTTGTGTACATGCGGTATAGTATGGAGAAAGAAGACTTTATGGACTAATTTACTATTTGTGTCCTTGTTGTTTTTTTAAAAGGATTGTTTTGATTTCGATAGAATGTAAATGTGACTTTGAAGGATATTTATGTCTGAATAATAATAAAATCGTTAATTAATTCATATTTCTTCACCAATTAATCCAATTGAGAAGGCGCATAAGAAGAAGGCGCATAAGAGGAACCATCTCTAGACACAGCACCAGTTCATCGCAGGGCAAACACGCTCACACAGGCACACTTTAGAGACACCAGTTGGCCTAACATAGGTCTTTGCAATGCAGTAGGAAAACAAACATGCCAACAGGGGAAACAGTCAAACTCCAGTCAGAACAGTAATAAAACTGGTGATCAATGGAACTGTGAGCTTTTACTTAATACTTAGTAAAACAAGTACATATAACGTATACATTTGTGCAGCATTTATGAGAACTGATGCAAAGTTCTGTTGGCTTTTTCAGTACATTCATTCCCCTGAACATTTACTGGCACTCCTAAAGGAGACAAAAAAGGTTTAAAAGAAATGCACCATTAATTAAATGAGTCTAATCTTGCATAACCTTTGATTAAAGCAAATATACTTTGAGGGACAAAAAACATTCCTCATTACAAATGTATTATTTCTTATTCTAATATTTTTTTAAACATGATAATGCTCTACAATGATTTACACCACAAGAAATTTGTAGTAACTGAATCATTTTGGCATGTATATATTACTTTCTTCATCTATCTTCAAATGCTAACTTAAATAAATGGTCTTCAGACATGGATGCCACTGTACACACTAACATACTGTATAGCCAATAGTTTGTAAACACCAAAAATTACAACATGAAACATTGGTTTTGGTATGGGGTCAGCCATCAGCCATGGTGTCAAAGTTAGCAAGAAATTTCTTAATAAACTTTGAGGAGTTCAGGTCAGAAATGCAATAAATTAACTTGTTGATGATGGAAAGCATCATATTGAGAATCACTCCCCAAGCCCTTCTCCCACTGTTTATCTAGGCGATTTCAAGTATGCTTCATATTATGAATATTTTAGCAGTGCTTTGGAAGTAAATAACAGTAAGAGCAGTAATTCCACTTTTGGCTATGCAGTACAGATTCATAATTAGTCATATAGTTATACCCTTCTAATTGGATAGGTTCATCATTAATAAGCAACTATGATATCTATATGATAGCCCACCTACTTCCAACTCCTGCATTGAGAAAGTCTTCAGAACCTTTCACTTTCTCCAACTTTTTTCTGTTGAGGCCTTGTGCTTAAAATATAAAATTTCCTTAATCATTCTGCACTCAATACCCCATAATAACAACGAGAAAGCTTTCAACATTGTTCAACACGAGCAATAACATGGACATGTCATGGAAGTTTCCCTTGACACCTAATTTTGTTCCAGGGGCATCCCATTTCTCTTGATCATCTTTGCGATATTTCTACACCTTGAGTGAAGTCCACCTGTGGTGAATTCAGTTGTCTGGACATCATTTGGAAAGGCATAGGTCTGTCTATACAGTGTTTTGCTTCTAACACTACATATAAAGCAAAAACCAAGCCATGAGGAACAAGGCATTGTCTGTTAGACTCAGAGACAGGATTATTTGGAGGCACATATTTGGAGAAGGCTACATTGCATTTTCTACTGAAAGTTTTCAAGAGTACGGTGGCAGAATGTTACCTTCCAAATTACAATGACCTTAAGCACACAGTCAAGACAGCACAGGAGTGGCTTAGGGATAACACTCAGCCAGAGCCCTGACTTGAAACCAGTTGATCAATTGTTGTACAGTCTCCATCCAACCTGAGAGAGTGTGAGAAAGTCTGCAGAGAAGAATGGCAGAAAGTCTCCAGATCCATGTGTGCAAACCTTATGGCATCATACCCAAGAATGGAGAATGTAATTACTGCCAAACATGTTTTAACTAAGTACAAAGTAAAGGGTCTGAATTCTTATGGCAATGCAACATTTTAGCTTTCCCTCTTCAATTAAATTTTTTTCCACCATGAACTCTTTCTCACTTGTATGCATAAAAACCCATTAACACATCCTGTGGTACTTGTCCAAATTTTAACACCTCATTTTGTTGTTCAGACAAAAAACGCCAAATGCTTAGTGACAGTGCAGCACAATCATCATATTTGTTATTGCCATTAATTTCAGTCACTTAGTCTGGATACTTTCACACTTCTGGCTACAGGATTTACATTTACATTTATGTTATTTAGCAGATGCTCTTATCCAGAGCGACTTACAATTGATAGAGTCTTACAATCCAAGCAATTGTAGGTTTAGGGCCTTGCTCAAGGACCCAACTATGGCAGCTTGACAGGGGTTGGGATTTGAACCCTGGACCTTTTATGGTCCAGTAACTTAACCACTAGACCACTGCAGGTGCAGTAAAGCCGTTTATTCACCCTATTTTGTGACACTAGACAAGTGGAAATGTAGTTGAAGCAAACCATCTATCAGGAGACACCACTGCAACTATTGCTTTTAAGTGGCTCCATCTGTGACAATATAATAATGTCCATATAAGTGAATGGACGATTAAACAATTAGGACGATTAAACAGTGTTATTTTTTGGCAGCAGATGCTGAGTCAGGTAACTTGGTTCTATAACAAAACATTGAATGCATGGCAGCTTGAGACAGAACACCTGTTTTACTCGCAAAACATGATCCTGGACATCTAGACCAGCAGTAACATATTATAGGTATGCACCATTTAACGAATATATGATCAAACATTTTTTTTGTTGGTCAGTTTTATAGCTGAGGTCTCAAAAATGATAGATTCTAAAAGGAAAAAACAGCAGTGGACCCAGTGTCTAATCAGAGTACACCTATATTCATTTGTATTGAACTAAAAATCTAAACGCAACACTTGTTTTTGCTCCCATTTTTAACGAGCTGAACTCAAGCATCTATCAAATATCAAAGATTTTTCCCCAAATTTGTCTAAATCTGTTAGTGAGCACCTCCCATTTGCTGAGATAATCCATCCACCTCACAGTTATGAGACATCAAGATGCTGATTAGACAGCATGATTTTTGCACAGGTCTATCTTAGGCTGGCCACAATAAAAGGCCAATCATGCAGTTTCATCACAGCACAATGCCACAGTTGTAAGTTTTGAGGGAGCGACTGCAGGAATGTTTTATATACTGAGTGTTTGCCCGTGAATTAGATGTCCATTCATCTATCTTATCTCCAAAGGTGCTTCTGAGAATTTGGCAGTATATTCAGTTGGCTTCACAACCACATACCATGTGTAATCACACAAGTCCAGGACCTCCACAACCTGCACCTTCACCTTCAAAATCATCTGAATCCAACCACCCGGACAGCTGCTGCAACAATCGGTTTGCATTACCATTTGCACATTTATGTCATTTAGCAGATGTCTTTATCCAGAGTGACTTACAATTCATACAGTCTTGCAATCCAAGCAATTGTGGGTTAAGGGCCTTGCTCCAGGGACCCAACTGTGTCAGAAGTGGAATTTGAACCCCTGGACCTTCTGGTCCATAGTCCAGTACCTTAACCACTAGGCAATTTAGTAAGTTCAGCTCTCAACAAATGCTGCATTTAGATTTCTGTTCAGTATACATATCCACATGAGAAATAACTGCATGCCAAGCTTTGCTGAAATCCAACATGTCTGTCTTTATCTTTTGTCAACGAGTATAATAATCTAGTTAAAGTACAAAAATCGGATAGACATTGAATAGACTGCAGATATTTTGTTATGCTGAACAAATGATACAGTTTTATTCTACCTCAAAATATAAGAGCAGTGTAGCTGCTGCGTGATTTTTATGGAAAACCCTTGTAAAAGAAAATATTACTTTACATATTTTTTACAATTTGTTTCATTTGTACATTTAGCTATCTGTTTCCCTATCAGGGATCCCTGTTGGGGGCTTTTGCGTCTATCCTCCAACTATGTGATATTAATGGGAAACCTTAGGATCAATATGAGTATGCAACTCCCACATATCGTTCAATCACAACAAAAAACATGGAAATATTCAAACAACTAAACACAGCAACTTGTTTTCCGGGTTGCCATTGCTTGTGGTTTGGCACTTTTAAGTCACTAGGTGTCAGCATATCACAACTTCAAATGCTGTGGAAGCCAAACGAGTAATAAGTAGCCTTACCTAGTATGTACTTTACGATTTTCCAGGTTGTGTAACAGTTGCAGTATGCAGCCAATTAAGTAAGCAATACTTACAATTAGCTATTAGTATAATAGGTGCAATCGTTCTAAGGTCATAGTTGTGAAATCCATGGTCTTTTCGAGTAACAAAGCACTATATAAAACGTGATATTGTAAGAAATTGTTTCAAAGGACAAAAAACCCACAGACACAGTGTTTGTTCATTCTGTTTTCAATCATTCCATGGTCATCTCATGGCCATGTAGAGAAGACTGTGGTACCCAAGTTGAGGCAGTGTGCGTTAGGAAGATAGGCTATTGATTTTAACTGCAAAGAGCCTCCCACACACCGAGAGAAAAAGGGAGAGTGAGAGATAAAGGAGAGCGAAAGCCACTCCTACATATTTGCACTTTGGCTTGATGATGCTCTGCTCGCTTGGCAATAAAAAAGATCAAATCTAAGCCAGATGCATTTGTTTCCATTTGAAGCTGAGATTTAATGTTTTGCTTTAAATTATTATTATATTCATATATCACTAAACTAAAGGACATAGTCTAGACCTGGTGTAGTAAAGTAAAGTGCAGTAACTTTTAGACGTTTTGACACCACGTGGATCACCTTGAACAGAAAGCAGCTTTAATGTTTCACCTCATCTCGTGGTTGCCTTGTCTATTGATGTTCATAACGAGTTTTGATATTATCATGTCATCTGAAATCACCTCAGAATTAAACAAGAAGAAACCGTATGTGAGAGCACATTTGTGTTTCTGTTTCAGTAATCAAAAAGCCACTGTTTAGTCTATTTCAAATCACTCAGGCCTGAACTGAACTGTGCCTAGTATAAACATGTGGCTTTGGACACCTTGTTTGCAGTGCTGCC
The DNA here is from genome assembly GCA_034779995.1 of Parotocinclus haroldoi. Classification (NCBI taxonomy): domain Eukaryota; kingdom Metazoa; phylum Chordata; class Actinopteri; order Siluriformes; family Loricariidae; genus Parotocinclus; species Parotocinclus haroldoi. The sequence goes on along the minus strand of JAUZST010007500.1, from coordinate 33,077 downwards.
CAAGTAAGTTATTATAGTACCTGGTGGTGCCAGTTTCTTGGCTGTCATTACCACAGATTTAAAAAAGTAAACTTTGTATTTACTTATTTGTTCTAGGAGTCTTCTGGCTGACTTTTAGACTGTACTTATGCCACAGTTCTGCTGGACTTCAATTTCTGAAAGCTAAGTGGTTCATGATAGTCTCGACAGAGTACACAGTCACAGTAGACCCTCCTTATTCTACCCTGGCAAGAAACCTCAGCTCACACTCGCCTACTTCCTAATTTAGTAACAGCCGGGTAAAAATATGTGCTAAAGAATGGGGTCTGGTATGTTAGACTGGCGTCCAAAGGAAAGCAAGGGGTGGGTGGGAGGTGTACTCAGGGAGTGCAGTGAGGTGATAGAGACTAGTAGTCTCATACTATCCTGTTGCAATAATGCAATAGTAATAATAATAAATTATAAAGACATTTAGTGTTGCTTCCTGAACACGTTTGGGAATTTGGACTGCTGAACAACTCATTTGTTTCCTATCACGCTGTTTTGTAGATATAACCTATTTTCTATTATGTCTATTATGTCTCTGTGTATTAATCATAAAGCAAGCCTTGGCATTCATTCACTGTAAATAATATGCAAATGTCCTGGACATGCTTAGGCATGCTTAGTCAGGTTAGAAGCTGGCAGACAGGCAATAAATGCTGCTCACATTTGCAGATGCTGTTGGTAGGTCCATATGCTGTGGTAACAGCAGAGTGAATATCTGTGATGAACCCTTTCATTTTTTTACATTTTATGTTGAGGTCAATCTGAGCTGGGGAAAAAAGTACATTTTCTCATGGACATAAATATTTAGACCCTTTACCTTGAAATTAGCTTTTGGGGCCTCACATTTCTCTAGATCCTTTGCAAAAAAATCAAACAAACTAAAAAAAAAAACCTGATTGGTGCGTGTAACTGCAACCGCTGCATTACTTTTCGTTACCAGTGGCGCATTATGACTGCACTCAGTAAGAAAGCATATGAGCTTCATGCATTTCTGGTGCATTATGTGCAGACAACCTGAACCTTCACTCAGGAAGTCAATGCCATTTGAAGTCCCAGAGATGTGAGAATAACCATAGGATAAAGCCACGTTTCCTCTAACCAACGTATGTGGCTTATTTTCTAAAATAAAAAATCTGTTGCATACCTCAGTCTTTATTCAACCATGAGACCATTGCCACATGTTGAGAGGTTCCCAGTACTGAAGCCACCAGAGAAGTGGAGCTTAGATGAAGCCGATGAAGATGCCACAATGCATGACCAGATGTGGAATATTACATTGATCCAGATGTTTAATGCTTTGACTGGTTATTCTCATCTGATAACACAGACAAAATTGAATGCCCTGATGAAGGGCTTAGATTTGTTAAAACGAATGCAGAAGTACTTAATTCAAGATTGATTAATGTGATTCAATTCAATGCATTTATTTGAAATGGGAAATGGGACCATTTATCAGATATTAGCACTAAACGCTCTGTCAGATCCTATATTAGCAAACAACCAAGGGTATGTTTTAACAATTTTAGCTGATTAAATAAGATTAGTAGTAGGAATTAAATATCTCCAAACAAAGACAACTTAACCATATATACCACACAAAATACATACATGACATAGAGGATGGGAAGGATAGTGGAAAGTGAGGGAAACTAAAGAGAAAAACCCCTTATCGTATAATGTTCACAATCTGAACTTCATGTTTAATTTAAATGGTTGGCAAATATTAAAAAAACGTTTGGGTGGAACAATGTGTAGTTTATCCTACATGTTCCAGTTGAGCCAAAATATATTTAAATCAGCTATTATTAGATTATGGCAAGATGTGTTTTTTTCCATTTCCATTTCCATTTTCTTTCCTATCTTGCTTAATGTTTTGCCAAGCATTATCCCTTAGTACAGTGCTTCCCGAAATGGGGAAATGAACCTCCGGCCCAGTCTTATAATGTTACAACTAAAGCAGTTGAGGATTAAGGCCCAGTGGTGACTTGGCTGTTTTGAGACTTGAACCTTGTGGTCAAGAGGTGAGTACCTATACTACTACACCACCACTGGACACATCCAATGCATCCACACCAATGCTGTTAAGAGGCTTCATGTCTATGCTCCCACATAGATGATACTATAGTAAAAACCTTCAGAAGCCTAATCCTGGGTCTACCAGGATACTTGAGGATAGCTGAGCTTATGGAGCACCCCATGCACCATGTGTGTTTCTATATGGATGAAGAGTTTGCCAGTTTTGCTGTAGATTGCCAGGATATGTCTCAACTTCCTCCTCCCACTGTGCCTTTATATGAGTCAGGAAGAATGCCTTTACATGTGGTGGACTCTACAACCTTACCCAGTGCATTACATCATGTTAAAACACTTATTTGTATATGACGTTTTGTCATCATTAAGAAGTTTACCATGACAGATAAGTGAGAGAATATATTAATATATAAGAAGGTGAAGCTTTGCCCTCAACCCATGTTGTGTCCTTGTAATTTTAAGCACTGTACTTGTTCAAGTGGAGAATTAGTCACTTTTCATTTAAAATAATTAAAAATGATTTGATGAGCATCAGTATGATGTCTTGCTCCTTCCATGGCATCTCAAAATAAGGGTCCTCCTTCAAACACAGAATACTAGTTGCTGCTCACCACTGATCTTTGTAGTGTTCTGGTGAGTGTACATGTAAAATGTCTGAAGATAATACAAATGAAAAACGCACAGGTATGGATGCAGAAGATCTGATACCACTTATCAGTTGTTTAAAGACAAATGGGAATCGGGTGTAGCTCTTGATAACTTGGAAAGAAATGCAGCAGAATCTCAGCAGCCCTGTTTCATTGTTTGGGTTAGCGGTGAGCTGACCTCTTTAAATAAGTCAGTCTTTATGTTTGGCTATAGTAATTGTTTTAATTATTTAAAGTAATGTGTCAGTGTAGAATGAACAACCATCTGTTAAGGGACTGCATAAGTGATTTTACCTACTCTGATATAAGGGGGTTCAAGGTCAGTAAATTGTATCAATTCCTTAATCCTCCAAGAACTATCTGCATACTCTCGTCACAAGGCCGGGCATTGTCATGCACCAGGAAGAACCTGGGACCCGCCACACCGGCATACGATCTGACAGTAGGTCCAATGATTTCATCCCAATAATTAATCGCAGTCAGGCTGCTATTGTGTAGCCTATAGAGGTCTGTGCATACATTAAAGTCTCTGCTGGGACGTGATGCACCATCCTTCAGGAAGGACTACCTGTGCAACCTCTGTAGGGTCCAGTTACCACAACATGGTACTAGGAGTGATGCTGTCTGTAGCCAACTGCAAAACAAGAGAAAAATCAACCAGAAATGATGTCAATGGCCTCCATATATTAATTAATTTCTGTTTTGTGGTTCGTATTATTGTTGCTCCTCAAGTGCCCATGTTTTTAATGTCAAAGTATCTGAAACTGATTAACACACACTTACTAACCAGATCAATATCCCTGAAGTAGAACTGTGATAATGCTATACTCTAATTCTGTATGGTAAGTGGAACTGATAAAGTTAGCATTTCAATCAACTTAGATGTGTTGGATATGGTGAGCTAAGAGCTCTTTGCCGGCCCATCAAGTTTTGCCACACAGGCTGGTTATGCAACCTCTTCAGTGAGTATCTGAAACACAATGCCATTATTGTATGGTGTAGCATTGAGATCACTGGATGAAACATAGCGCATATCATGACAATCTTTGTTGCATTGTTGGATCATATGGGTAAAAAGCATTCTATAGGCATCCACCAAACTCAGCTTCATTCATTAGAGAGCCAAATCATTGATGAGCACAAGGGTTCTTTATGGCTGGCTAGTAAATAAATAAAGCTTCTGAAAGCTTTTAGGCTTGAAAACCAGTTGGGTAACTAAGGACAGAAACTTTGTCTGTGTTTCAGCTCACTGTGGTGTGTGAACTTGTGTTGCCTCAACACAGTTAAGATGTCCCACATCACAATATCGCCGTTTGACCAGTTGACAAGAGCAGGTCTAGCAGAATATATGTTCGACAAAATGACTCGTTGGAAAATTCTGTGACAGAGCCACAAGACGCTGATCACCTCGGTCCTATATGTTCATTTGCCAGTTTGTCTACAAATATCTAATGGATGCATGCTTGTTTTTATGAAATGATGTAATGAAATGAAATAGATTATTTTTATCAATATGTCTGTAGCTCTTAATAGGAAACTAGACAAATCCACTATTAAGAATGGTTTTAGACATTGTTGTTATGAATAGACCTTGATGTTATGAATTAGGTGCATATTTATAAGGTCTCATATTGTTTATAACTGGGTTAACTTTTTGTGATTTGTGTCTGTGCTAACCAAAGAGAGTTGATTACTATTCCTGTTGTTAAAGATAGAAAAGGATTCCTTGATGTTACACAATCCATTAGGTTACCAATCCTACAGTTTACACCCACTTTCTAAAGCAGTGTGCCCAAAACATAGGAAATGATAATATATGGTGTGTAAGTTTGTCTGTGGGAGTATGTTCCACCATAACAGCAATCTCTTTAAAAAAAACTTTTCAGAAGAAAATGTTTGGAGCTGAGTAGGAGAGTTTTTGAACTCACCATGCTACAGCTCTGTTCTACATAAGCCAACACTCGACTGGCTGTAGCCTGAGATGCCTAACAAGGCTGTGGGACATTTCTGATATGCACATTGCAGTACATCTGATAGACTGTGTCACTTATTACTTGATTTGGTTAACCTATAGTATAGGAATGATAGTGATGAGTTGATGATGGTGTTATAATATGGCTTCTTAAATTATATCATGGTATATCAATGTACTTTTTGACACAAAATTAAAAAATGTCAGATGCTGCAAACCTCGGGATGAAGTTATGTCTCAAGTATATATATAAATGATAACGTGTGGTCTGATTAAACCTGGTCTTGCCACAAAAGGCATAAAAGTGCCTCTTCACTGCTCTATAAAAAGGCTCTCAGAGGCTACTTTTGGTTTGTGTACCCCTTGGTGAGAGACTGTTGACTGACAGACATGCCTCTATGATGTGCTCAAAGGGAGTTGACAGATTGTGAGAGAGAGTGCATCAGTGGACTAAGAGAAGCAGGGAGTGATTTGATGAATTGCCTGCTATCTAGGGCGTTCTAGCCCAGCTTTTAAGAGGAACAGTGGCTCTGCAATGACAAGCACACATGGTGAACAGGTTCCTCTCAGCCCAGACAAATCACCAGTAGTATTGTTTGCTCAGACTTGAGGCACCTTAACAGGGTCATAGAACCTCATTTTAAATGTACAGTTTTCTCCAGTACATGTATCCCTTAGATGTAATATTGTCATCATTTACATACTGTATATCATTATACATTCACACATATAAAGCTGCAGTCGATTTTAGCAACTCATTCTCGGCGTGAATTGTTTTGTTTGTTTGTTTGTTTTTTTTATTGTCAACGAGAGCATTTACATTAATGGTAAAACCTATATGCATATTGTTTGGATTCGAGCATTTTAACATCTTTAAATTGCCTAATCTCAATTTTATATCTGACAGCTCTACAAGTTTGCATGTAAAACACCTATGCAAAATGTATCATCATAATGATATTATCATGTTACACTTTAACCGCTGATAATAACACCCTCGAAGTGGCAAATAACACCTTTCTTTCCCATGGCCTAGCGTCGGTAGAGGCAGAGTAAGAAAATTTGCTGGTGGTTAAGTGTGGCGATACCACAACACAGAATTCTATAAATAATTGATTTGTTATAACAACAGGGGCTGCAGCATATTCTGAAACACCCATCCTCTAGCTCCGTAGTTTACCTGAAGTCAGTTGATGAATAAAGTGTGAACACCTATACAGTTATTCTACTAAATCAGCCTGCAGATCTATACAGGTATACATACACATTTACAGCATTTAGCAGATACTCTTATCCAGAGCGACTTAGAACTGATACAGTCTTACAGTCCGAGCAATTGTAGGTTAAGGGCCTTGCTCAAGGACCCAAAAGTGGCAGCTTGGAAGAGGTGGGGTTTGAACCCTAAACTTTCTGCTCCATAGTCAAGTATTCTATCCACTAGGTTATCACAGACCACACACATACATACTATATGGAATGTGTACATATTTCAATAAACCTGTAGAGAACCTTGAACATGATACATTATTTATCCTGCCTTGAATTATCATTCACCCACACCAAACTTTTCAACATTTCGTATTGCTATCCTACAATTGAAATAAGCTTAAATGAAATTGATATGCAGCTATGTAAAATACACTGAAAATTAGGGGATATTTATTTAAGGGATATTTCATTCTGAAATATTTCTGCATTATATTTTTATTTTACTCTACCTTAACCACTGCACTGCTACAGTCCCGCATTACTGTGAAAACATTACACATAGGTGCAACCGATCAGCCACTAGAAGTTCCCTAGTTAATTAAATAAAGTTCATGCACAGATGAAGTGTCAACAGATCTAACTGTAAATATACTTTGCTCTGAATGGCCAGAGTTTGAGAGCAATCCCTTATGAAGAAATGGAAAGACTATGGCACAACCGTGACTCTGTGTACACAAGGCCATCCTTCAAAGGTCAGTGACCAGTTATAGAGGACAATAATCATAGAAGCGACCAAAAGACCAAAGGTCTCTGTAACTGAAATGGGAGAAGCTGTGCACATGATAACTGTCTTTTCCAGACACTCCTCAAAGCTGGGCTTTCTGGAAGAGAAAAAGCCATTAGAAATCACCAAAAGGAACACTGGAGACTCAGGGGAAAGTCTATATGACAGGTCTTTATGAATGTGATGGTTCTGTAATATAGTTGAGGCATTTTTACATTGTTTTACACTATTGTGTCTACAATTCACACAAAGGTGGCAAAACTGCGCAAGTTCTTTTCTTACGTAAAAGTACTGCTATTGTGATAAAATTAAGGAAGTAAAAGATGAAGTATGGCTTAGATATTTTATTCTATTGAGATATAAAAGTGTATGCTATTAAATGTGCTTGAAGTAAAAAAAAACCTATAAACGGATTTATTTAAAAACCCATTCAAACAGGGCAAATTCTTGAAGCAGGCAAACAGTGTACATCCATAACACCAATAAAAGTTACCATAAAGGTACTACTACAACTACACGAATCATATGTAAAAATCAAACAAATGACACAATGATGTTTAGTTAATCACAACTACTGCAGCTTTACCAGTTTTTTTTTTTTTTTGTTTTTTTTAGAACTTTTCTTTTTTTAATTTACATTACTAAATGTAATACTTTAAACATTATTTTTTAAATATACCTTATATTCATTACAGAAATAAAACAATTCCCATCCAGGAACATGGGAAATCTTAGTGTCTAATTCATAACAGTAATGTGTGTACAGCTAGTGTTTTTAAGTCGAATGCATTATGCTGAACATTAAAAAGTGTTAGAAAGACTTTATAATTTATAATGTTCTGATTTTTAGATAATAATCACCATTATCTGTTAAATGTATAATTAATATTTAAATTGTTTTATTTTAATAGTTAAGTTTAAAATTAATATGTAAAATGCATTACTATAGAACTATAGAACTAAAAATAACTACATGCAAAATACAAAAATATACTTAAATACACAATGCTGTTTGCTTTAATGTGTTATTTTATGTATTTATTTTAAAAACCAACCAGTTTATAAGGTTATACAATAATTCACTGAAATGTATTCATACAGAAATTGCAAATCTTTTATACATACAATACTATAATATTTCGATACAAAAATACTTAGTGTAAACAACTTTTGTATAAACGTAATATATACTTATTAGTTAATGATTCATTCAAGAATCAATTCAGATATTACAGGCTTTTAAAATTGTTATTAATTTAAGGCCCTTCCAAATTTGAATCTCATTTCTGCATGCTTGTCTTCATTTCTGTCATCATATAATGAGGAAGGAAATTAATATAAGGAGATGTATAAGTGAAACGAATAAATAACTTGTTCTTTACAAAATCGCTAAACGCTTTACCAGTATTAAAGAAAAGAAAAAAAGATGGAGTTCTTGTCATCATTTTAAGTATGTCATATCTTGGTATTTGATTTGGAGTGACAAATTCAACTGTCCATGTACTCAGTCAGCCTGGAAAGTACTAAATCTTACAACAAACTGCTGGTTTGTACATTGAGTGAACACATAACAGCACGCTGATTATATAGATTAATTCATAAACATTTAACCTAAATGTGTGTTCAGGTTAAGGTTTTTAGCAGAAATATTCATTACGCATATACAGGCTGTTCAGTTGACATTCTGTTGATGAACAGAAAGTCACACAGATTCTGCAGGAAATTAAAAATGACAAGAATGCTGTTTTTAATGCACAGTTATTGATTATTTGCTGAATTGTTACATGTTGGAATTAAAGACAAGTTTGATCGCTTTGTCAATCAGTAACCCTTCTGGCAGACAATCACAGGCAAAAAGTGTTTTATTTGTATTCTTTGTCATAGTCATTTTATTTGTATTCTTGTTTTAGGATTTTCCCCCATGCTTGTTTTGGATTCCAACCACTTTTCAGGTTCAGTTTCATCACTGCACAACACTTCCGAGGCTTAACATTTTGCAGCAAGTATTAAGCTTGCAACTGTCTACATTTGATCTGGATTAAATCCTAACAAGTCAATTAAGTTCTGAGACCAAATGCCTCAGTAGTGGATTATCTGGAAAGGTGAATGGTATTTTTTGTTTATGAAATGTTATGTGTTTTAATAAATTGAACGAGAAAAATACTGAGTATGCATTACAATATGCAAAAACACTCACTTTCTTATACAGGGTCACCTAGACAAGGTGTCAGTCCATCATAGGGCTATGCAGAAGAGAGCTTGTGAGTCAATGAAATGTGACCAGCTCTCAGAGAATCTAGTGTTTATACTGTAAAATTGTTTAATTGGCTTAACACTGTAGCACTAAAAAAGTATTTGTATGTGTCACCGAATGTGTGGTAAGGCCTTAACAGCTGCTTCACTTCTGATAAAGAGTATATTATATGTACAGTACGTGATAAATATTTCAAGGTGGTTTGTGAACATGACAAAACACTTAAGAATAACTGAGCAAGTGATTTAGCCAGGGGCAATCATCAAGCTAGCAGAAACTGCCTATGCAATGGCTGCAGCAGCATAAGCTGGATTTAACTATCCGTAAGCTTCATTCTGCTCTGGCAGGATGAGTTGATAATTCTTCCACATTCAAATGCGAATTGTGTGTTGTCCAAGACTAAGACTGCTTGGAGTGGTGTTTATCTCTTAAAACCATGGCCTAATTTTTGAAGTATAAACAAAAAACAAATGTCCAATTGTTTCAACACCAAGGCTTTTAACTCCCTCACTTGCTCTGTGTGAAAACGAAAAACTGTGAAAAAATTATGGCATACTCTCAAGGTATTATTGACAGAGTTTGCACAGACAGAACCAGTGCAAACCAATAATCTCATTTGGTTCATTCTGTGTATATAAATTCCATTGCAATTAAACACGCTGGTGAGGGAGCAAAGGTTATGAATGTGAAAATGGTGTCAGTAAATGCTGTGTGTTTGCCGAAGCAGGGATGGCCAGCGGATTCTACACTAAGAAACTTCCATTGAGGGTAGAGCAGTTTTGATTTTCATTTGTTCTTTTGGTTTATTTCTAGATAATAATCAGCATTGTTCACTTTTAAAGTAGCACTCTGGTCATCCCCTACTATTATGGTTAATGCTGCCAGAGTCTTATGCTGCATTTGGCACAATTGTGCTTTGTTTATAATGTCCTTATGCTTAATATTCCTAACTACATATTCTGTTTTTTCTCCAAACTGTTCTTCCGTCAGCAGTTCCACTCATACCTTTACTCCAGCTCTTTTCTCCTGTTGACTGAGGATTTCATGCCACCAAAACTGTTACGTGCTGGAAGTCACAAGAGTCTACAGTGAGTGTCTATACTGGTTTAACTAATGCAAAGAGACTCACTCACTCATTTATTTATTATATATATTATTGTATTATACATGATGTATATAAAGTAAGTACCAGTTCAATTCATTTATTTCTCACCAACCAACATACATCAGAGGCTGCTTTAAAATGTATATGTAACACAAGTCACCCAGGTTTAAGTCACATTAGCGATCAATGCAGGGATTAACAATATTAAGGTGGGAGTGACTTTACAGAGAGCCTGTGTTCTATATACTCTATTTTTATATTTTCTTTTTTTATTCACTTCTTTGTTTCATTGACCTTCTGTATATTTAAACTATTAGATATTCTAGTTTCATTCTTATATATTAAGATCTACTCTGCCCAAGGAGGTTGAAGTCTTGAAGTCTTTGTCCTCATCGCATTTCTGTGATATATAAAGTTTTTTTTTTTATCTTGCAACTGTTGCCATAGGCTTGCTCATTTGCGGTATAGATGTGTGCAAAGCCAATTTGCTCAGTTCTAAAAGTACTATAGAAATAATTACTACTTTGACTTTGAACATGCCACAACTGTTTAACATAACCAAAGACACATGTATTTCTAAAAGACAAAGTATCCCAGCATGCTTTTCAACAAATCCAGGGTTTTGCATGTGCACTAATTATCCTTTCACTTTTCCAACTGCATGTTTGAGTTTTAATAGACTACATGTAAAAGTGTTGAGAGCCATACTTATCATAAGCTTAATCAATAAAATCTACAAATATACATTTATTATTTATATTTTATAAATGCACTATAGAGTAAGGTTAACAAACAACTATTAAACAACTGAAAAAAATGACACAGAGTAAAGGAGTGCCTCTCATTTGTCCCGTGCCTGCTTGACTAACCGTCTGCATGGGGTTCTTTGACCTTTGAGGCTCCTCTGCAGTCTTGCTGTGGGTTGGCAGGGGTCGTGTGATGCAAGGGTATCAATAATGGAAGAAAGGAGCCCACCCTGCCTCTGGGCTGCTATATGGGTCAGGCGAGGCTCTCTGTGGATGCAGAGAGATTGATGACGTTTGCCTGGGATAGTGCCTGCACTATAATGCCAGCACTGTAAGCTCGCAGTCAGGATCCCTACACTTGCTTTCCCTTGGTCCCCCTCCAGCACTGCACAGCCTGGCACTCTTCAAATGACCTTCATATTTTTTTGTAAATAAATCAAAATCACCAAAGAAATGTCTTAAGCTATTTTCACCCTCTTTTTATTTTGTATTGGATCAAAGTATTACTTATTGTGTATTTTAATCAAATGTAAGAAAATGCTAATTTAATGTCAGATATTGTGCATCCAGTTGATCAGTGTTGACACTGATGAGAAAGATGTAGTTGCTGAACTTGAATGAATGAATGAATGAATGAATGAATGAACGAATAACTCTGATTATGGTTATCTCCCGTGGGTATCTTTAAGGGTTTTTTTCCCAGGATCTCCTTTCCCACAGCCCAACCTTAGTCATTTTTTAAAGGGATTGCCCAGTTTTACTCTACTCTGGTGATATCGTTAATGTATCCTTTCTGGTGGTACTTGAGACAAAAGCATTTAAATAAAGCTTTCTTTTGGCCCTGAATAATACACTTCTGCTTATGAAACTATTTAAACATTAATTAGCTTAAATATATCAAAAATACTATAACCCAGTGTTCCAAACAATTTCCTAACTGCCAGTCAATCCCCAAACATATTTATTGCACCATTAGTGCTGTATTAGTATGGGAAGTTAGGACACAAGGTAATCGAAGGTCACCCGATTGATGTTTTACTGAATAAAAACAAGCAGGTTATATGTCCACTTCTTCAAAAGGGGGCTAATTCAGCACATTAAACTAATACTGACAGCTGGATATCAAAACCAGACCATCTTATTCTCTCGGTCATTACTGTCTAAATTATACTTCAGTAAATGTATACCATACTCTGCAAAGTCCGAGGCCACCATCAGGTTAGATATACCATTTTTAGCAATGGTATAATAACCATATAGAATTATTTCTCCATCACTATATTACATTACAGTACAATACATTAGTATACAGTGCTAGGAAATTGAACAGCCAATCAGAGTCCCCTACTTTTGCAGTACAGCAGCCTATGTTATTCTAAGAGGGCTTTCCACTAGATTTTGGAACGGGTGTAAGGTCGTCAGCTTCTGCTGATGGACAATACACTCTGATTCACTCTGAAAGAACAGAACCCAACAATTAAAAACTGTGCCCACAGACTTTAATCTATATACCATACATGCCATACAGTCTCTCAGTGACTGATAACCTTTTTTTGTCACAGTTCTTGCTACGCTACTGCAAGCTAGTACAAGGATTGCAAAGCTGCTGCCGCTAACCCAATTAGTTCGCCAGTGTCATACCTGTTCTCCATCTACAGTGTTCACTTTGTTCATAAGATAACGCAATTCATGTAAAACTGCAAGGAAGTGTTTGAGCAGTCTTTGTAAATCAATCATAAATATGAACTAAAACATAAAACATTGCACATTTGTGATGCATATAGCAAGACAAGGCTACAAAAGCATTTCTAAATTTCTTGGTGTTCATCCAGAGTAGAACAACTGTTTACAAATGAAGGAAGGTTCAGTATTTTGAAAACAGAACAATGTCCAATGCTGAAGGATATAAAAAAAACACACAAGGACCAGCTCACTATTAATGTGTCCACTGTGTTAATGGAAGGACACAATAGAGCTATCACATTGAAAAAATACTAAATGGTCTGCAAAAGACCGCTTTGAAGTCCCATAAAACTTCATGGGCATTTGGTTTTGGCACAACTGTCGAACTTCAACAGATGAATACATTACTGCTGTGTAAGAGTAAAAAAAAACCCTACACATTAAACCGTGGTGTAGAGAGTGTAGAGAATAGCATTTATGGTTATGTTTGCTTTACTGTATCAGGACATAGACTGAATGAATGTACTGAATAAGGAATTAATCATAAATTATTTGTGCCAAGGTATTATAAAGGGGAATGGCAGAGTATACTTCTCATGAAGCTTTATTGACCGGACAATGGTCACTTACCTGAACAATAGAAGATTTCCAAACCTTTAACTTTTTTCACCTTTGTCTTTTTTTAAGTAGAACATGCAGATGCTGGTAAAATTTAGAATGTGAGAGAGGTCTTCAGCTGCTTAGAAGGTACCTGGGGTTGCTTTAACCTCACAGACTATTAAATGCATTACTCTTAGTGATCTTTGTTGGTCAACCAAGTAGCAGTAGTTTTGACATTCATTCATTTGTAAACAATCAGACTGTGGATTATTCTTTGGTCCAAACTGTTTAGAGATCATTTTGTAAACTTTTTAAGCCTGATAACGAAGATCAATAACTCTTCCTCAGAAAGCTTCTTTGTTTATTCCATGATGCACTTTCACAAACGTGTTTTGAAAGCAAGATAAATCCCTGTTCTGTAAATAAAACTGTGCTTGATTGTTATCCAATTGATTGTAAACAACTCTAATTTATCCTTTAAAACAACTCAGAAGATTTACATACTGTCACCACTCACATATATTTAACATTGTTATTTTCCTGAATAGTGCTCAAAGTAAAAACAAGTACCCAAATATAATATTATTGTTTGATTTGTTTAATTGGGCTAACTTTTTTGAGGTCGGAACCTTTTGATGTTGTTTTAAATAACTCTTATACAGAAAAATTAAAAAATCTAAAGCGTTCATAAACTTTCAAGTACCACTGTATATCTTTAGCTCAGTCACATTATGTAACTGTAGTGATTTAGGACTATTGGATCTTGGAGTCTATGTTGAGTTTGCATGTCCTCTCTGTGTCTGTGTGGGCTTACTCCTGATGCTCCAGTTTCCGCTTAGTTTGTCCAATCTGATTATGTATGACTAGACTTGGGTATCAAAGTAACCTTGTGTTTGTCATAAAGTAGCCATTGATGCTGAAAGAGACGTTAAATCTGCCAAATAAACAAAAAAACAAACAAATGTACTGATTTGGTTTTCTCAACATATAAACTGTATATGAATTGTTAAAAATTGTTATATTATACTGTTAAATGAGATAATTTAATGAGCAGTCGGTACAGTATTGTAACATTATCTAACATTGTTTTCTAAACTGTATTGTTTTCTATGCCCAAGCCCTTCTATCAGCTTCAGGGTGGATAAATGAGTGTGAAATTGTTGAGAAAGCTGCCAAACTTCGCCTAACCAAAGGCCCTCTGGAATGTAACTAATCCATGTTTCCCCACAGGTGTTTAGATAGGACAGATGTTTTTCTTTCCACACAAAATACTGTGTCAGAGGCCTGGTGGAGGGAATGATTAAGATCAAAACATCCTGTCTAGATTCTCTGCTAGATCACAACATGTCAGATTTTGTGCCCTGACACTTCTACTATTGAACCTGAAAAACCATTGAGCTGGAGTGGTAGAGCGTGTGCGTAATGTGGAAAAAAGAAGCTGGTGGGAAGATAGTACGTCATTAAGTTAAGGAAGAAGATCAGCGTGATAATAGGTATGAGGACAAGCAGAAATGCTGGAGCAGCAACCAGTCTTAAAATGGCGCACAAGCCAGACTGCCAAGGCTGGGTTCTAAGTAGAAATGTAGCTCTCAGCAAAAATGTTAAAGCAGCTGATGAACACTGCTGGAGCCTTTTAAAAATGGAAATAATTAATACCAAAACAAGAATAGAGACATGCGGTGTAGTTAGGATTTTTGTGTTGATCTGAAACTAAATCTTCAAAACTATTTTTGTGTACTTCTTCTAGTGCTTTAGAAGTAAGAACCAGCTGAGGAAATATGTTAAAATCCCAGGAGGAAATTGTGATGTGAAGGTCAGGTGGGCATTTATAAAATATTGTGGTAGATTGGTTTCAATGCACCCAGTAAAATTGACCAAATTTGTTAAACTCCAGATATCCCCACTTACTCACAACCCTGATTATAATAACCAAGAGTAAAGCAGGATGCTTTGCTTTTTGATTAAACACAAAGTTTTATTAAACATATACAATGGCAGCATGAGCATGTGTTGTGCAATCTTTGGCTTACACTGCACTAATGATGATGAGCAGGTATTACCACTCAGGTAAATTATATGTGCTGATTCTGCACTGCACAGCATTTCTCACAGAATTGTGGGAAGTTACTAGTTACAAATTAGTTTCTATTTGAAATTGTGTTTTCATTTTAAGTGGAAATAAGATAGAAACACTTTGTTTTTGCACCTCACCAAACTAATTAATCGGTGGAGAACGGTCTTTTGAGGTGATCAAGAACCAATAATTCCACTGAGTGCCAAAGATCATGTGTGGAGATGGTAGAAACTTCCAGAAGGTCAGTCATCTCATCAGCAGTCTACTAATGTGGGCTTTATGGCAGAGTGGTCAGACAGAAGCATCTCTTCGGCAAAATACACAAAAGTCTGCCTGCAGTTTGCAAAAAAAGGACTCTCAGATTGTGAGAAACATTTTTACTGTGATATTATCTGGTTTGATAAAACCAGTTTTGAACTGTTCACCCTTCTACCCTTTTACCCAATTCTAGTCATGTCACTTCTAACCACCTGCCTAATAGCATCCCTACAGTAAAGCATGGTGGAAGCAGCATCAAGCTGTGGGAGTGAATGGCAGAAATTCCCCAAATCCATGTGTGAAAACCTTCATCATACTCAAGACTGAAGGATGTAATTGCTGGCAAAAGAGCTGTAACTCAGTACAGATTAAAGGGTCTGAATACTTTTGGCAATGCAATATTTTAGTTTTTCCTCTTCAGTTTATTTGCAAACATTCTAAAATGAGGTCTAAAGACTTTCATAATGCATTGTATGTAGATAAGATCAAGTTGAAAACAACCGGGGAATAGTGGAAGGTAACATTTAAAAAATGATTAAAAATGAATTCTTTCTGTGCTCGCACCTAGTGTCTAGTTCCTTTTATTTTAAAAATATACAATATGAGATTTTTAATAAAATGCATTCCCATGGGTCACACTTGGTTGCAATTCCTCTGAACTGAGAAGTGAACCTGCTGCTAAGCAATGCACCCAACATGCAGATGCGACACTGGTGGGCTGTGTTCCTAGCATGACTTCTTACACCTTTCCTTCCATACAGAGTACCAGCTGTTCTCCACCAAGATCTTTATATCCATATTCTGTGGGTTCTGAGGACGTATTGATTCAGATGGAACACTATTGACTTACACCATCTTTTTCACACTATAAACACCCACATTCTTTCCAATTCATCGGAATGCATAAGCGTTATGGGGAATCTGTTGGAACATTAGCTATTATAATCAGATGCCTGGTGGTTACTGCATAACGTTAGATTGTGTTCATTATTAAAACCTCTCTCTGGTAGAATACTTCATGTAAGGCCATAGAATTTCATAAATTAGCTTCAACACTTTCAAAGTGTTTTTTATACATATATGCATTTGTATGTATGCCTACATTGATGCACATAATTAAAAAACAACAGCCTGTCCTGACAAATGGTTTAGCATTTAGATTGGCACAGTCTTTACTATTCATCCATTCTACATCCATTTATGGGCTTGGCTTTAACCAGCTCGAGATTTAAAAAAATCTTTTTCTTCTTTTCTCTCAGGGGAGCTGGATGGACTCGCTTGTGCAATAGAAGCTTCCACATCAGGTCAGCCCTCTCTCTTTGAACATGCTTCAAACTATAGCTGAGTCTTACTATAGTGTGTGTTTTGTTTGGTATCAGTCATGTGGAAGGCACATGCTAATAGTATTAAGGAGAGGAGTTAACACCAATGGTTTGTTTAAAGAATTCCAAAGAGGAATGGAAATGCTTCATATGTGAACAATGTTGTAGACAGTTGCCACATGAAAAGGACCTTTATGCGTTTGCTCACACTTGGCTCAAAGGGATGACTTTACAATCATTTAAGGCTTTCTTCTGTCCGGAGTGCAAGTCATGGTGACTTGTAACGGTGAGAATATAGAGAAATATTTAATCCCATTGACATTTGGTATGAATGGCATTTAGCTGCACATAGTGTCGTAACAGGAACTATGACAGCCTAAAAGCTGAATCCCATTGAACATGCTTGGGATGTACTGGGAAGATGTCTGGAAAAACGTCCAATGCCTCCAACAACACTCTTGAGCTGGAAGTTGCCCTTGAGTAAGTGTGGCAGAGGATCCCACAAGAACTGCTGGACAATCTGATCCTGCCCATGCCCCATCACTGTCAGCATGTTTTGGCAGTGTTGGATGGCCATAAACCCTACTGAACAATAAATGTGTGGCACTCTCATCCAGTTTAACATGCTTCTGTTCACCCCACACCCATGTCACTTGCTACTGAATCACCATGATTAAGTTCTTGTGCGCCTACTCAAACAACTTTCTTTGACTTTTCTGATTATCTTGTTTAATGGCATAAAACCAAATGCTTCTTTTTTAATTGCTTCATATTCATTTTGAAATATCCCTTAATTTTTGTTAGCAATGTAATAACTGTGATTGTCCGCCAGTGTGGTAATAAATTTCCCAGTCTTTATAGACTGTATAATACTAGCAGTATAATGGATCATCTCATTTCCTTTCCTTTTCCTTATGAAAAATTGCCTCTGTTAAACACTTACTTTTCCCATCTCACTGCACAACCAATAAAGCGTATCATTATTTTGCCCTTGTATGGGCCTTTACCTTTGTGATGCTTAATGGGAAATGAAGGCAATAGCTTCCCAGGTATGGCTGTGACGAACTATGCTATGTCTTTTGGCAGGGATTATCCCACTTCTTGAACAAAAGGAATCTGAGCGCCCCTATAAATTAAAGTAAAAATGAATTGAATTGAATTTTTTGTTGTTGGTTCAAAAATTAGAAGCTTGTGTCTGATAAGATGAAAAATGTTAAACACATAGAAAGTGTATGGTTTAAACATAATACTTTTGCAATGAATACAGCAAATACAGTAGTCCACGGTTGCCTGGTATGGTATGATCCAAGTGATGGCTTTGTGGTTCACACCACTTTCTTCACAAGTGTAGGAACGATAGCTCCACATTCTGTAAAAATGTAGTTTTTTGTTATATACTGCTCACAAAATTTGGGGATATTTCATTTTTAAATACCCCCTAACTTTTGTGAGCAGTATACAAAAGGGTGCTCAGCACCCCTAGAGCTCTGATCCTAGAATCATCCATCATCACCTAGGTCTAGACAAGGCTATAAAGGCTCAAGGCAGGAATAACCATAGACAGGGAACCAATCAATTGTACAGCACATTTACTCATATAAAATGACCCTAGTGAGCCACTTTAGCATGGTCAGTTAATCTAAGGCAAGTCTTTGGACTGTGGGAGGAATCAGGAGTACCCAGAAAAAATGCAAATAGACACATGAAGGACCCAGACCTACTAGTTTCTACCCACCGTACAGCCCTGATCCTAGAATGGCTAATTTTCTTCGCTTTGGAAGGTATTATTACAGATACCGGCTCGGTGGGTAGCACTGCTGCCTCACAACAAGAAGGTCCCGGGATAAATCCCAGGGTGAAGCGGGTTGGGTCCTTTCTGTGTGGAGTCTGCATGTCCTCTCCGTGTCTGCGTGGGTTTACTCCAGGTACTCCGGTTTTCTCCCACAGTCCAAAGACATGCGTGTTAGGTTAATTGGTGTCTCTAAATTGTCATTGACTTGTGTATGCAAAACACCCCAGCCGTGTAACTGGAAACAGCTGCACACTGGTCCCAAGCCCGGATAAATGGGGAGGGGAGGAGAAAGCAATGGCAAACTACTGCACTATCCTGCCAAAATACTTCATGGAATCACATCGATGAAAGACAGAAATGTGTGGAGATCGATGATCCATCAAATCTCCGATCCTACTTTTCTTCATGCAAGAAAATAAAATTTGTGTTATGAGGAAAACTGACTTACAACTGAAAACCTGTGTTTCTAAGTATCTGTGTCCTGGCTGAGGATTCCTGGAGTGCTTCAGCGATTGGCTTTCACCTATTTCATCCTGTCACTGATGCAGACATTCGCTCCCTATCTAGAGATTCCACAAAAGCAGGTATGTTTTTGTCAATAGGTCTGGCCTTTTTCATTTACTATGTTTCATTTTTATAACTATCAGTGGTTTGGAGTAGGTATACAAAAAGCCTTCTGGAAGGTAAATGTCACTGGTCGTGGTTCTTTACATTTCAGGCCCATTGGTGGAACCCAGTTCAGGATGTTTTGCTTTACTGGCCTGAGTGGCTGTTCATTTTTCTGCTGGAAACACTATGGCTATGTGTCACCTTCCTGCTGCCTGTGCCCAACTGCCCCACGTAAGTCACAGTTAAACACAAAGCCTGCACAGGAGACCAGACACATAAATCCCCAATAAACTGTTTGTGAGCTTAATGCATTTGTGACACCTATTTAATCAACATCCATGGGCTTGATCCTAATGTAATATGATCATGATATGCATATATCATATTAATACTATTGTACAGGTGGCAGGCATGTCACAATCACTGTTAATCAATGTCAAACCATTATGTCTTATTGTGTCTTATTTAATGTGTAATGATTCTTGTATGTTTCATGGGTATATGGGTATAAGAAATTGGAGTTTGATTTGTGTGAGTGTGTGAGTGAGAGCAAGAGAGACAGAGAGAGTAGATGCAGGCAGGCTGGTGTACTATCATGTGCTGCTCTTATGAGAGCCTGCTGGTGATTTATGAGAGCATGGCAAATGCTTCGGAGGGAATAATTAGCCAATCTCAGTATGTCATATACTCTGAACGCTGGCTGTGACAGAGTATCCATCTTTCTTTCTCATAGTTTTCTTTTATTTTCTCTCTTTTTGTTCACTTCCTATTTATGTTCATATTTCTGATCTCATATCTACTTTTAATTAATTGTTTTTAACCTGACCCATTAAATGCACTGACACACATTCATGAAAAGTGGTTTTTTGTTTTTTGTTTTTTTTCAGCATATTTTATAAGGCATACATGAGCTGGGGTGCTGGCTCAGTGATTAGCAATGTTGACTCACAGCAAGAACGTCCTATGTTTGCCGGGTTAAGCGGTCTGTGTCCTTTCCGTTTGAATGTGCTTGCTCTCCTTGTGTCCACCCTGGCTAGCTTTGCTAATATATTTAATAAATTATTTTCCATTGGGTATGATGTAGATGTGTGGCTAAATGTACCTGAAGACAATATACAAACTGCATAGGGGAAGGTCATCCTTCTCTAATGCTTACAGTGGTTGAAACTTGTCATGGATTCATTTTAACTGTATACATGCCAGATATTGAAAGCTTATTCCTTGTTGTTTTCTATAGTGGATATTTAGGAGCTGGAGGCATAGGACATAATGGCCTATACCCAAACTGCACAGGAGGAGCAGCTGCATACATAGATAGATGGGTGTTTGGAGACAACATCTACTGGCACCCAACATGCAAGGTAAGAATTTCAGCCCAGGATTTAGATGGAAAGTTGACACTGTACAGACTGTTGACTTCATTAAATTGCCAATGTAATTTTTTGACAACCGTTACTATCACATATATTTTCTCAGGCCATGTACCAGACAAGTCAGCCCTTTGATCCAGAAGGCATCCTAGGCACCATCAATTCTATTGTCATGGGATTCATTGGGATGCAAGTACGTGCAAATTAAAAAAAGTTCTTAAAGAATCCACAAGATCAGCCCCAAAGTGGTCCATCTATCAAACTGAAATATTATCAATTTATATAATTTATTGGTAGTTCTGCACTGATCTGCTGATTGTGCTCCAAGACTTTTGTTGCTATCTGTGAATACTGTAAAATGAAAGCTGAACACGAGCTTCAAATTCCCCTCTCTCATGGTACCAGGTGAAAGCACATAATAATGTTTTTATAGGTGACCGGATCCATTCTGCTGTTGCAATTCTCAAACACACAGCTGCTTCCTGTCCGAGACACAGAACAGTGTTTAGTGGACCCAGTGCTGTAGTGGCCTGTATCAGACTGAAAACATTCCCACCCTTTGGTAGTGATAGTGTCGCGTGAGGGGCAAGAACTTGCCGTGCAAGCTTGAAAACATTGCTCCCTTCCCCAAGGGCGGAGGTGAAAAACAGTTAGTGGCGAGGGCGTCAATCAGCACGTCTTAGAGTACATGGCAGGTGTCAGCCCTCTCCACTCTTGTCTATCCACTAGCGCGTCCTCGGCTGAGCCACATTCGTCATCACTGGCTTAATCAGTGAGCATGGAGAGCAGCGAAACCTGAGCTCAGTGTCAGGGACACATCCAGCACATCCGCTATCAGCCTCACCAAATCCACCATTATGCAAGTGCACCATTAATTTACTATAGGCTTGCTCAGGACTGTTTTTGGTGTTCATGTACAATATAGATTTTGTATAGTTTTTCAGTATGTAAGGCTTCTTTATGCACCAACTAACTGTGTATTACTTCAATTTCAGTTATTGCTATTAAATAACAATTCCAATCCCAAATTCATAGTCCCAAGTGTTGGATTAACACCTACATGGCTCATTTGTGTCCAGCTGGCCCAGTATAAACAACGCATTTGCTCATTCAGCATGGGGATTACAGCATATTTGTGTATATGAATGTATAATTGTTAAACTGAAGTCATTACTTATTTCCTTAGGCTGGGAAGATTCTTCTCTTCTACCACAAAATGAACATCAAGATTTTGGCTCGCTTCACAATCTGGGCCATCATCCTGGTAAGTTGTTGTCAGTTATGGAAAACCTTTTAAATTTGTTTTTTCAAAATTTTGTTACAATATCATATTACAGCAGTATTCTTTAATAATGAATTTCTAGCACAAAAAATGAAAACTTATTTTGGTGCCATAATTTATTTGGGGAGACTGCTGAGCAAAGACTTTTAATAATCTAGTTCTAATTCATTTTTCTACTTTTCTTTTTCTAATTCAGTTTCTAATGCATTTTAAGTTAACATTATCTTTTGTCAGAAACCGGTGGAATGACATTTCAGTACAGACGTCTCAGTTTAAATCATTATATTATTTGTAATTAATTTTATTACAAAGGCAGCATTGGACAGGTAGCAGTCATGAGGCAGGTTACAAAGTCCTGGAGACAGTGTGTCAGGATCATAACTAGCAAACCCACTAAATTTCAGTAGTAGAGGCCAAATGTTCACAATTATCCAAAGTGCCTAAACAAGTAAAAAATATATAAAAATAGCTATGAATGCTTGGAGGTAGTGTTATGACAACTGTTGAACTAACAAACTATCTCTGAAGTTTCCATGGGTGTTGTTATACTCGTAATAGTAATAATAACAATAAAAACTCGTATAGTAATTTGTGTATCAGTTATAATTGGTTTTTTTTTTGGTTGGGAGCTTTGGAGTGCCGATCGTGGCATTAACACCAAAATGACACTTGGAGACAATTATTATTTGTATTTTATTTTTTAAAAACAATTTTACAGTTTTAAAAAGAAAACTTTTATTTCTCATTTTGCACTGTAAGTTTGAACTATCTATACAATACACATTAGCTATTCAAAAGAACAAAATAATTTAAACATCTGTAGTTAAGTACCATTCAGAAGAGGAAAACTTAAGCATTTCTACATATCATATAAGCTGTTGAACTACATTAACTCAGAAATATACTTGATATGTATACACAGTACTATGTGCACACAAGTGTTATATTGCATGTAGTTGCAGACAGTTAATGAAATAAGTAGACGTCATTTGATCTGACTACATGAACAGAGAGGGTTCCCAGGCACCGACTGGTATCTGACCCCTCTCGGGACTGTCCCGGATGACTCTTGTAGCTTGTGAATTTCTCGCATATGAACTTTTAATGTTACATATTATTAACATGGCATTTAAAGTGGAGAATCAAACTTATTTATATTGTTCTGCTAATAGTCCTCTGTAAATATTCTAGATTTCAGTTATATATAAATTGTAGTTAGGGTTCTAATGCCAATTAAGTGTACTAAAAATTAGGTTGAACTGAATTTGCAGTAGTAGTAGTGTAAACGGTTGAATATACTTTGGTGCTTAGAGGGTGGCAGCTTTGTGTATGCATGCTCAATTTGGGTGGTCTGGACAAAGAAGGGGACATAAGCCATGGTGGTGGTGTTGTGTGGGAGGGCATTTAAACCTTTGTCCCCTGGGGGTTATTTGAGATGTTCTTCTCAGAATGTCCTGGCAAAGAAAAGAGACGAGTTTAGTGTAATTTGCTTCATTTATGACCACGTGGCCAAATGAACCAATGTATGTTGTGTATGTTTCTTATGTTGTACATGTTTTGCCAAAAGTAGCTATATTATCTAAAGGACAAATGTTTGGGATCAGTGCATGGGTAGTGCATTTCTGTGCACAACTCATATGAGCTTTAATTAAGGAGTGTGGATAAATATCTGGTCTGTATGTTGCAAATTCTTTCTGCTGGCTTGTTTTGGGGTTCTGGTAGCAGAGTTTCTGGAATGCCCTCTCTAGAGAGTATATGTGCTGATGGAAAGCTTTTGTCTGGTGGACCAGGGGTATTAGACTCACCAACACACTGACCAGCGCGTACCTTAGGCAATAGCATTCTTTTTGTTTAAACAATATAAATATCAAAAGTCTCATGTAAGAATATTGGGAATATCAAAGGCTCTCAGAAAGAGCTTGTGAAACATTGTTGTTAATGCCCAGCAGGTTTGTTAGACCACGCTCTTGACTGGTGCACTAATAGGAAGCTTGATATTCAGTTCTATGATCTGTCACTTTGCTGGGGATGTTAATTTTCTCATGATCAGATACCATACAGGGTCCTCAGGTGGTATACAGGGTATAATATGCTATCCCACCATTGCAGAAACCCAGTTTTGTGTACAGTCGTTGCCTTCTAGCTGGGTTGAATGCCATATGCAATCACAGTTAGCTGTGCTGGAGGGAGAGGAGACAGTTAGGGGATCATACCCCACCTATGCAGCAGCAACCACTGCCTAGCCATGTGATGAATCTCACCCATTGTATACGCTTGTGCGCTCTGCTGTCGACTACAAAATGTGGGGTTAACCCATAATTAATCAAACTGCTGATGAACTGCTGGGTCTGTGAATGAAGGAAAATGGATTTTGTAATGTCTGACAGAGTATCTATCCATCAGAAAGTGCACTAGTCCAGCATAAAGGGCAAAACAAAATACAACTTTGGTTGTGATGTACAATATTACAAATGCCCAGAAAGTAAAAATATTAATGAATTAAACATTTGCTAAATGTTTGTTACATGAATTTGTTTTAAAGCACTTAAAACACTATAATTTTGAATTGTGCGCATATCAAACAATAATCTGTGCATAGTGTGATTCAGCTAGCTATTTAATAATGTCGTATAACATCTAGTTCACCCAGTGGTCCTTTTTTGAGTCTTGGTCATCCTCACATTTCATGGCTCTCACTTCCATAGACTTGCCCATTTATGACTGTGAGTCTAGATGTTCGTAAAGCTCCTTTGAGCCAATAATAGACAGTAAAACTAGATTGTAATGCTGTGTGTGTATATATATATATGTATGTGTGTGTATATATATATCTTGTTGCAACGTCCATTATTATAGCTCATGTTGGTCAAATTGAGATATTGTCTATATATAGATAGCAGGGTTGGCTGAAGGGAGCATTATACATTTACCCTCTTTGCATGTTGTGGTGAGACACGTGAGGAGAGCACATGTTGTGAACCTAATGTTAGCAGCAGCCTGATCCCAGTATTTTAAATTGTATTATGTTCAGCTCTTTCTTTTGACAAATTGGTCCATTACAGCTCTGTGTTGAACCACATTGGCCATTATAGCAGAGCGATATTGCTCAGGGTGCTGAAATGAAAGAGAGAAGCTCTGCTACACTTTACCTGAAGGCGCAGCATGATAAAATAAGCTAGCCAACAGTAAAACATTATCGTGATAAAATAAAGCCAACTGTAATGCATTATACTGCATCTGTTGTGGAAATATATTGTATGGGGCAGGGGGAGGGTTTGCCTCGAGATGGTCTTTATTAAGTATGTATGATTTAAAATTATTGATTATGATTTTGATAATTAATGGTAATGAAACAGCCTGAAGTTCAGTTAGTCTTTCTTTGTTGTAGGTTTGGGATTTAGAACTGCCTTATGTGCATGGGCTTACTGTGGAATTTTACTATACCCCATGCAAGACTGCAATGACCAGTCAGAGAAAAATATGGATTGTGATATTTATTG
Source organism: Parotocinclus haroldoi (assembly GCA_034779995.1). NCBI lineage: Eukaryota > Metazoa > Chordata > Actinopteri > Siluriformes > Loricariidae > Parotocinclus > Parotocinclus haroldoi. The sequence goes on along the minus strand of JAUZST010007500.1, from coordinate 7,812 downwards.
ACCCTCAGAGCATATAACCAAGCTTTCAGTATAGCAACAAGGTTTTTCCAAGCATGTCATAACTTTAAGAAACCCTGGCACAACCATAAGTTGTCAGAGACATCTCTAGAGAACAGTAGGGTTTCAACAGCAGCAGCAGCAGGTTGAACTTTATCTGCTCTCTTGACACAAGGAGAGTTAAGCATGCATAATTGTTTCCCACCACATCCACAACGTAATAAAGCATACTGGAAAAGAATGGGGTAGGCTTGTGCAATGTGAATCCTGTGGTAAATTATGGGATGGAAGTCGTCTAAGGCTGTTGGGCCTCTGTGTCCTACTAAACAATGCCACCAAGTTAATTAAAGTTCAATGATCAGTTGTTGACTGTGCGAGATTAAAATTGAGTGAATGGTCCATATAGCAGTGATTGTCCCACATCCTGCCTGCATAGCCTAGAGACTCAATCTAGAGCCAGCCAGGCTATTTCCACACCATTGATTCTGTCATCTATCCTAATGATGGATATCCCTCCGAAGTGCAGGGTTTGGAGACTTGATATATCATCCAACGGCAAAGAATTATGCTTTCCTGTATTTCTGAGGTCGTTGTCTGCTTTTACAGTGTGTGTGTATATATATATATATATATATATATATATATATATATATGTGTATGTATGTATGTATGTGTGTGCGTGTGCGTGTGTGTATATATTATATTATGTATATAATAAATACATTTAATTTTTGTTTTTGAATGTTCTGATTGACTCAATAAAAACTGTGAGTTGTTTTGTGCTTGGGTCTGTAGGACTTGGATAACTCCACTCAACTAATCCACCTGAATCTCAGTTGGGCTCTCAGTTGTGCTGTTCCAAATCTGTGTTGTCTGAGAGTGCTTGCTTTATGGCTCAGCATTGATTTGAAGTCTTTTTCTTTTTTGACCCTCAGGGAATTTTGGCTGCTATCCTTTCTAAGTGCACGCGAGACACCGGATTTATACCTGTCAATAAAAACCTTTGGTAAGTGCTTCCTGACCCTTTAAATCCAGCTGCTTATCTCCACACTAAACAAGAGATGAGTCTCTGGCAGACACAAATCAGAGGCTGCTAAAACATACATTTATTTACCTCTAACCACCAACTGGCCTGTAAATAATCACACTTACAGTTGGAAGAATGAGGAAAGCAAGGTGATACATCCTCCAGATATATCACTCTTCTTTACAGCCAAGAGAGAGCTGTTTTACAGTCCTATCAGTATATCAAGTCCAAAGCGCACCCTTTGCTGGTGCAGTGTGTAAATGTGCGAAATCAATTCTCCCCTGCCATGTAAGTAATCAGCATTGAATTTGACACTGCATTATTATACTGTTCCAATATAGGATTCAGTGCAGTTATAGCAGTCATTAGTAAACAATACATTGTGTTTTGTTTTGGTTTTGTTTCGGCGGTTTTGTCTGAGAATACTGAACAAATGCATTATAGTATCTTTGAACGGGTACAGTACGTGGCACATCTTTCCTGATTTGAGTCTTCCTTCCATCTCTGCACATCTAAACCAATTACCTACCTGAGCTTTATGGACAGTTCATAATATGCAGCTTACTGAGCCCCTGAGATTGTCTGTCTTGATTTCTAAAAGTAATTAACCATGAGCCCAGAGTCAGTTTTGGCTCTGCATCAGCTGACATAAGTGATGCCTGCTGGAGCACTCTCCGATGCAGCCATTTTACATTAGATAAAACTCCATTCCCCATTTTGGTAGTTAGGAATTGACAAGGCATGATTTGTGGGCAGACCTTGAGATTTGCTGAGCAAGTGCCAGAGAATCACTTTAGATGCTAATGCTTCTGATAGCCATAATCTGAGGACAGAAGCTATTGTGTGCCTTGTACATTATTTATCCATTTTTCTTACATTGTGCTGGCTTTACCATTGTCGCTGCTTGTTCAGCTCACTGCAGCTCGATCACTCCGTTGAGAATACTTTACTGTAGAAAGGTAATGTAAGGCTTGTGTGTGTTAGTGGAATATGTGTTCAGTTTATTACACTTTCACATTTTGAATAAACAAAAACCATTCTTACTGTTCTTGGCATCACAGGCCCAGTTTTAGAAACACACCCCATATCACCTGGATCACCTTGAACAGTCTGTAAGACGCCTTGTGGACATTAGTGGTAACACCATTGCGGTGGTGTTTTAGCCATTATTATCACCACCCTGGCAGGCAGGCCATTACACCCTCGGATTGACGCCAATTTGGAGCCGTCAAACTATCTAACACGCATGTCTTTGGACTGTGGGAGGAAACCAGAGTAACCCACACAGACATGGGGAGGACATGCAGACTCCACACAGAAAGGATTCAGACCACTGCACCCTGGAATTGAACCCAGGACCTTCTTGCTGTGTGGCAGCAGTGCTACCCAACGAACCACTGTGCTGCCCACATTCCATATAAGAACTGATAAAGAAATGATAGAAGGACATAGAGCTTAAAACTATAGCCTTATTTAGTAGTATGATATGTTTAAATATATGTTTACAATTTCAGTTTTTTTTTAAAGTTCACTTAAACAGTGCAGACAGGAACTGCTGCTCAAAATATGTGTATTCTGAATTGTCTCCCTCTTTTCCTAGGTCACTCTCTTATGTAGCCTGCATGGGCTGCATGTCATTTGTGTTGCTGGGTGTACTTTATTTTGTTGTGGACATCAAGGAATGGTGGGATGGTGAACCTTTCATTTATCCTGGTGAGAAAAAGCTGAGAGATTGTACATAACCAACTTCTTCACAATAACTAAGCCTGCATTGTTATCCTCTAATTTACTATTGTTTTTATTGTTGGCATTGCTGTTCTCACTGCAGTATGTCCAATCACCACCCAACACAGCCCCATTGTCCAGTATGAGGTTCTGTAATACCACTACCATTTCACATTACAAGCCCAATCTCAGATTCGATCCCAGGTGTTCAACAATTGTTGTTTCCAGCAGTTGGCTCAGGTAGAGGTGCATTACAGGTTCTCCCCGATTTACAATGGGGATACATTCTGACAAATCCATCGTAAGTTAGATTTATTGATTCAAGAAACTTAATGAATTATTGACCTATAATGATAGGCTAAAAAGGTGAATAAAATATTTGGTTTGGTGTGCTTCATCTTAAATCTTGAAACTTACATTATTATTGGCAACCTTGCATTTAATACTTGTGCCATCTCCCTTTGCCAGAAAAACAGCACCGAGCACAGATTCCTGTCATGTAATGACTGATGAGACCGGAAAATGCAGAACAATGAGTCTTGCTGTACTTTCCAGTTTTGTTGAATAACAACAAAAACTAAACACAGCACCTGTACTAACAGCACTGTACTAACATAACATTACAACTAGTTATCTAACATTTTCTCTCTTGAATTAACATAAGATCATTGTGTTTTATACTGTGCTGTGTGTGGTACAAGGAATTGTGTAATATTATATTTAGGTCAATGAATCTACTAGGGCATGTGTGTTTAGTTTTTGCCCACACAATCAAAGTATTTAAGTTTTTATGTTAATCATGGTGGTGTTTTCCATCTCATACTGTTTCCTTTCAGGAGTAACAGTGTTCTACAGAATGAGTGAGGCAGCACATATTGTCTTTTATTTTGACTTGATTTTGACTTTAGATATTTATCAAATCACTGAGACAAAGTGTGCAGGGTCTGCACAAAACGGTATGCAACAGAGTGAATTTATGTTAGCTATATGATTATAAGTAGCTACCTTAGTTCTCTTTTCTGGGCTAGTTGTTGTTTCACAAACACCAACTCCTGTGGATCAGATTGATGTCTGGCTTTTGTTATGTGGAGTTTGTCATGGTAATTATTCCTATCTCCCAAAAACATGCCAGACATTGGATAGTTAATTCTAGATAGCATTTGGACGAAATCCGAATGGCCCAGAGAAAGTCTAGCAAGTGCGATTTGGCAATTTTCCTTTTTGGGTTGTCTTATTTACACTCACTGAAAAAAAGAGTTTAATTCAGTTCCAACAACTTTAAGTGATTACGATATTGCAGTGAAAGGTTTAGTAAAGTTTTTAAGCAAAAACTGTAGAATTGAAAGTATCCTGTTACAATTGGGGATGTCATACAGGTTCCATATTCAATACCTTCAACACATTTGAACACACAGCTGGCCCTGTAGATCTTGCAAACTCATTGGTTTCTGAAGTTGGTGTCCTTGTTGATCCCATAAATACTCGATTGGCAATGAATCTGGTGACCAGACAGGACAAGGGACAGGCCAAGGAATTGTTCCACTCTGGTGGAAATGTACCTGGAAAATGAGCATTATCCTACTGAAAAGATGCCAGTTGGAATCCCTGCCATGAAATGCAACACACATGGCCACAGTATGTCCTGCACATATCACTGAGCTGTTAAAGTCCTTTATACCACTACTAGGCTTGACTGACTGCTGTATGAGATGGCTCCCAAGATCATTACACCCACTGATGGGGACCTAACCACAAGGCCTCCATTCTCAAACCTGACCGTCATCAGATCCCAAACAGAACAGCGAATTTATTGCTAAAGATGATACAGTTCCAGTCCTGTGAGTTTGTTCATCATGTGTGTGTGTCCTCACATAACCACTGCATCCAACACCCCATAACGGCTAAACCATAAAGACCCAGACGGTGGGTAACTTGTCGAAGTGACCATCCTGCTTTTCTTGGGCCAATGACACACCCCCTATCAAAGTCTTTCAGCAGGGTAAAATATATTTGAGTGCATTGTAGAAGAATGTCTAGTAGTCAATGATCTATCACCAAGAGGTACACTACTCAAAAGTAAAATCCAAGAGCCATTTTATAGGGCAGCTGGAAAAGTACTTTTCTCTTGTGAAAAGACCCAGTATCTAATCAGATCATACCTGTAATCATTTACATATCTGCCTGAGACATAATTTGCAGCAATCCCACATTTCATATATACATTTGCATAATTATTTCCCTCCCTCAAACACATGAACTATAGTTTTCTTAGTTATAGCCCAATAAAACATTGTGTTGCAAAATGTATTTGACAGCAGAAAAAACTTTTCTGTTTTTCACCTGTGTACAAATACCATGCACTTTCTGTTTACATGTCATATACAAGTCACAGGACAGCCTTTATTTCTGAAACAAAAGGAAAAATGATATAAAAGAAGTAAAAAATGTAGTGTTCTAATCTGAATATCCCACTAAGTAGGACCAACTAAGACTGTGGATGATAAGCCACGTAGTGGTCGTCCAAAGACCGTTACCGACAAAGAAATCTCAACAAAGAGACAAAAATCCATGACGCTGCACACAATGTGTCCTTTGTCTTGTGATTCACCCTGTGTCCTGTGACTTTTGACTCACCCTATACAACATAATCTGCTAATTTAATATGAACATGTTTTCAGGATTGAATTCCATCTTAGTCTATGTGGGCCATTCCATGCTGGGTTTCTACTTCCCCTTCAGCTGGGAGATGCGGTTTCAGGACAGTCACTGGGAGCCACTCTTCCAGAACCTGTGGGGTACTGCACTTTGGCTATTCATCAGCTATCTGCTTTATCGGAAGCAATTATTTCTTAAAATCTGAGATCAAATATGCCTAGTAAATAAACATTTAACCAAAGCCATTATGTACAGTTAAACTGTTATTGGAATTTGACAGTGTGCGTTTCCAAAAATAAAATTAGTTTGACAAACTCTACTTTTTGTCTTTTCACTTGTGTAAAAAGGTACAAAACCATTTGTACTTGCTCGTTTGGTCTGTTAAACAGAATGTAGATCTTTCTAACGCCCAATTTGTAAAAAGGGGACTGTAAAACTAGGCTTCATAATTTATTGTCTTGCCCAGACACCTGGGATGTTTTATTTGATGTCAGTTGCATAAGACTCTGAATAGACTGATTAAATTAACTGGGCTAAAGTGGTACTTAACAAATTAGTGTGAGTGAATCTACCACTTCAGGGGTGGCCATTTTGAAGCGGTTGCCATAGTCACCCCCTTAAGGACTGTGAGATGGAGAGAGGGAACCATCTGCTCTTTAGCTGGCGCTGTTCCCTTTTATGGGGGGGGGGGGGGGGGTAGCAGGGGTGAATTGGACTGCTCCAAAAGAAGTAGTTCTAATAAAGCCAGCACACTTCAAACCCACTACTGCAAGAAAATGGGGAAAGTGAGACTTCTTCACAGCTGGATCTTCATCAAACAAGTCAGTACAAACAAACATTAATGCTAGCCATAACTGGAAACAGAATTTAGAATAACAGCCTACATTCTTAGCAGCATCTGTAAGTGGCTATTAGGGGAGTGTTGGTAAGGGTGGGAATTTGTAATCGCTCTGATTCTATGGAACACTCTCGCAAAAGCTTTAGCATTAACAAACTGCATAATGCCATGGACTATAGAAAAAAAGAGAACATTTTAAATCCATCAGCAGAGTAAACCCTGATATTTTAAGTTAGCATAAGGTGCAAATGTTCATCCTTCGATCATTTGTATCAATAAAGAAACTGTGGTTCTATTAGTACTGCTGATTCAATCAAAAGTCTCCTCGTCTGTCAGTTCACAAGAAAGCTTTTCATTTTTGGCTGATCAAATTACTCACAGTAGACAAGCTGCCTCAAAGACAGAAATAAATTGGTCAACTGATTTGGGAACTTGGCAAATGAGCTACACTCCAGGTCCCAATGGGAATTTGTTTCTTTTTATGTGCAATTCGCTACCACACCAAGAGATGCTAAAATCACTAGGTCATTAGGTTTATCCTATAAAGCTCAATCTAATAATTATTATGTAAAAATAAACAGGCAAGTTATACTACTAATTCAACGTAACAAAAATAATATTAAAAGCATTCAGTGTCCATGCTATTCTAAGGCTTCATAGATAAACTCATTGTGGTTGTATATAACATTGATCTGGCTTTGCGTATGCTTGTCCATATTGATTTGCATTGACCATATGTCTGAGAATACCCTTGTGTTACTGCTGTAGTGTAAAATGAGTTTTGTTAATATGGACCTTTAAGGCTCAGTTACATGCCCTTTAATGTACAGTTATGTAAACAGTGTCTTCCTAAGGGCCATATCAAGTGCATTTACATTATGGTAAATGTTACCTACAGAATGTTTTTTATGACAAATTTATGCATGTATTTCACTGTTTGTATGCATGTTGTTTACATTCATTTTACCTGCTATTTTATTAAGATAGGGCTCTCGAGGAAAAAAAAATGATTTGATGAAAAATAAATGGATCATTTTTTTATTCGTTCAGGGCATATTTACAACTGCTTTAAAGCTGGCAAAACCAGATTAAAATGGAAACTTTTTGTGTAAACCACGTCTGTATACATGTGTCCTGTATGGGGGAGTTAACAGAGACGACATTTTATAGGACTGAAGTTCTTTTTAAAAGTTGTCTACTGCCACTGCACTTTTGTGTCCTCTGGATATTTTTTGTACTCAGCAGATGTAGTACGGAGATTAGAGTTGAAATATAACATACTGTCTGTTTTAACTTTTTAATATTGCTTATTAAGATTTTAACATATGAACCTGTCTATGCATCCAGACACCAGACCTAAGATATAGCCTGGCATTTGCAATTATAAAGAAAAAAATAGCTATCTAAATCTGACCTGGCATTTGCAATTATAAAGAAAAAAATAGTTATCTAAATCTAAATCTGACTTATTGCTCCACTAAAACTACATCAAGTCTCTCTCTCTCTCTCGCTCTCTCTCTCTCTCTCTCTCTCTCTCTCTCTCTCTCTCTCTCTCTCTCTCTCTCTCTCT
>JAUZST010007499.1:0-14142 GCA_034779995.1 Parotocinclus haroldoi | reverse complement strand
GCTGATCACAAAAACCGATCACCTGTACTTGTACCACAGTGGCCCTGTGTACAGTGTTGTGTCTCCACCCCCTTCCCAGTATACTAAGCAGACATGGTGGGGAAAAAAAACAAACATGTCTGACTAATTTATACTGTAAAATAACAAATTTAATATGTAATTTCAGAATAAACACTTGTACGGAGTACTGAGTATGGTAAGTTTTCAAGGCTCAATGCGAGAGTAAAAAAAAAAAAGGCACCCGGTATGTGATCGGTATCGGTGATCGGCAGTGATCGACACTTATGGGTGATCGGTATCGGAATCGGCAGGATAAAACATGAACGGAAACCTTAAAATATATATACACACTGGCAAAAAATAAAATACCCAGACAAAAATGTTGGATTGCTGCAAATCAGGGTCTTACTTACACCCATACTGCCCTCAGGGGCTAATACGCTATTGCTTATGGCAGTTAGTCATAGTAGTAGTGATACAAGGGACACTAACAAATCAGTGATATGTGCAGAAACATTTGTGGCCATGTGTTGCCTCATGCCAGGGCTAATGTCAAGTCAAGTCAGATTTCTATAGCGTTTATAGAGGTTTAAAAGCAGTTTTACAATGAAGCATTGTCTCAAAGCTTTTTTTTTTAACAATTGTGTATTATCTTCTTATATCTAGGGCTAATACCAAATTGAGCAAGCCTAGGACAACAATGGAAAGTAAAAACTCCCTAAACTTTTTAAGGAAGAAACCTTGCTCAATCAAGCACAGCAAGGGTTTCCCAGGAATATCTCTGGCAAATTTCAACTATGCCATGGCCTGGATGGTTGCCTACCTCAGCAAAATTTGAGTGTGGAGGATTTACAGGCCCGAGGCTATGAGCAAATGTGTTACAAAGGCATCTCTAGCAGTCAACCATCTCTCACTGCCAGCCTTTTTATTGAGCAGCCTGGGAGGCACTTTTACACCCTCTTGTGGCAAGACCCAGTGTCCAATCAGACCACAACTGTAATCATTTACATGTCTGTCTAAGATATAACTTCATAGATATTTCTATCTGGGTACAGGGTAATTTTTTGTCAATGAGTGTATATACAGTGGAGAAAATAAGTATTCTATATATAGTTTTCCCACCTACAAAGAATGGAGAGGTCTGTCATTTTTATCATAGGTACAATTCAACTGTGATAGACAGAATCTAAAAAAACACATTGTATGATTTGTAAAGAATTAACTTGCATTTTATCGCATGAAACAAGTATTTGATACAATAGAAAAAACAGAACTTAATATTTGGTACAGAAAGGTCAGACGTTTCCTGTAGTTCTTGACTAAGTTTGACAAGCTTGACACACTGCAACAGGGATTTTGGCCCACTCCTCCATACAGATTTTCTCCAGATCTTTCAGCTTTTGGGGCTGTTTCTGGAAACATTGAGTTTTATCTCCCTCAAAAGATTTTCTATTGGGGTCAGGTCTGGAGGCTAGGACCTTGAACTGCTTCTTACAGAGCCCTGGGAGTGTGTTTTGGGTCGTTGTCATGCTGGAAGATCCAGCCACTACCAATCTTCAATGCCCTTACTGAGGGAAGGAGATTGTTGGACAAAGCTTCACAAAACAATGACTGTGTTACTAACAGTCATCTTTGAGACTGTGGTTCCAGTTCTCTTCAGGTCAGTTGTTGTCTCACCAAGCTGTTACTACTCTCCTGTAGCCTATCCGAGCCTTGAGCAGGTCTACAATTTTGTCCCTGGTGTCCTTAGATAGTTCTATGGTCTTAGGTATGGTGGAGAGGTTGAAGTGTGATGACTGAGTGTGTGGACAGGTGTCTTTTATACAGGTAATGAGTTTAAACAGGGTGTATTTCATACAGGTAATGAGTGCAGAACTGGAGTGCTTCTTAAAGAAAAACTAACAGGTCTATAAGAGCCAGAATTCTTTTTTTTCATGCAGTAAAATGCAAATTAGTTATTTTAAAATCATACAAGTGATTTTCTTGATTTTTTTATATTATGCATCTCACAGTTGAAGTGTAGCTACGATAAAAATTATTTGTAGGAAAACTTCAAAATCAAATACTTATTTTTCCCACTGTACATATATGCATACATTTTTCCCACAATATGCTAAAGTTTGTATATGCCCAATGTGAGTGGGTTTAAACAAAAACAATGGGATCTAGTAGCTTAAACTCAATTTACAAGACAAACTGGAGACATATGAGGAAACTAAATTAAATGGGTGTAATTAAAATATTAAAGTGGTATGGACATGTTTGATGAGATGTGTTAGCCTTAAATGGCACTATATAGGATGCAGTCACTTATCAGAATAATAATATATCAAAATGTGTGGAAGAGGCAGGTGATACATTCAGTTGTGAAATATTTGAATATATCCATTCTCTGCTGGATGAACTGCACAAAACTGGAACAATAATCAGAAAGATAACCCATTAATATCCCAGTTTGCTATTTTATATTGCTATTGCAGAACATTTTATCACCATAAAACAACAAAGAAAAAACAATCACCCAATAGTGTTTAATTGTATTAATGGGTAAAACTAGCCAATCAGCATTTCAGTAATCAGTTAGAAATAAAAATGTTACATTGCCTGGTTTGCTAGTGTAGTGTATTAATGAAAATAGTATTCGAGTCAAATACAGTCTGTTTTAGGGCAGCTCCTGCCATAATCAATATACTTTTATGTGTGTTGACTGTTCGCATATTTTCTCTGTTTACTTAAACTGATTATGGGCTTACAGTCGTACAGGCTGTTTCATCCAATAGCGGAAGCTGGAAAACTCTGATCTAAGGCACATTAAGTGAATGAACTTTTTTTCCCCCCACAAACCCACCCTCTAGTGCTCACGACAGGTATAACACATACATACATCTATAGAAAAGCTTATGAACTCGCATCCTCATCAAATGGACATCCACCATAAAAATACAGTTGCATGCTACTATCTGTTTTGTGATATAAATTATTTATTTACATTTACAGCAAAAGACCCCATCAAGACAAAACAAAGAAACTACTGGAAATATTACCCATACATAATCAAATAGCAGGAACTGTCCTAACATAGTGTCCTAAGAGCTTCTCAGTTTGTGTCCTGTGCCACGGGTACAAGGCAGCTAGTGTCATCTCCCTTGTCCTCTCCTCCAACCTCACCCTCCTGCCTTCTGTATACTGCTTCAGTCTAATCTGTCTCATCTCTTTGTGACAGGAGGCAGGAGGGAACAGATATTGCGTTTCTAATCTCCTGTTACTACATTTCCCATGATACTGAACTCCCGACGCTTAGATGAGGCGAGTGGAGGCGCGTAAGGTGTTCTCCGAGTTGTAGTGTGTGACGTTCTGCTTTTGACGGTTGATACGGTTAGTCCTTGGGCACTTCCTATACAAGAAAACAAATGAAAAAATGTTAATAATGACGTGTATAGTTAAAATAATAAACACAATTCACGCCATGTCACATAATACAAACGCAAAGTGCTGAATCTCAGACTGATCCTGTATTGCCACCTAGTGGTATACATAACGCAGGACTTCTTGCTGTGAGGCGTCAGTGATTCCCGTCAGGTCAACTCATTAATGAGGTCATAATTGATATGAAGTACGAAGTATGGAAAATAAAAAAAACACAGTACATTGAACCAGAGATATTTCATGCTTTGTCTGGTCAACATCATATCATTTGTTATTAAACATCTATTCCTGCATTTCAGGCCTGCAACATATTTATAAAAAGTTGAGACAGGGTAACTTTGGACCTAGTAATGAATTAACAAAAAGCCCCAAAATACTAATGATGCCATTTCAAACATGTAAAGTCAACAGGTGAACAGGTACAAAAACAAAGTTTGAGTCTTTGATAAGCAAAGATGAATAAAGGATCACCAGTTTGTCAACAAATGTGTGAGAACATTTTTGTTTAAAAACAATATCAAAGCAAGATTGGACTTGAGTTAAATATTTCTTGCTCTACAGTGCATTATATCATTATATCGACAAGGAATTTGAAGAATTTCAAGGTAAAGTTAAAAACGCTTGTGATCAATGTTCCCACAGACGACACTGCATCAAGAACCACTATTCATCAATAGCTGATTGAACCGCATGGGCAAGGGGATTACATTGACAAACGTCTGTCAAGCACTACAATATGTAGTTACATGAACAAATGCCACTTAAAACTTGTGTTCCACTATTGTGCAAAAAATTAAAAGTTAACCATGTCTCGAAGGGACATCAAGTTCTTGGCACTTGGAGGCTTGTAGGAACCATCACAATGTGGAAATGTGTATTGTGGTCAGATGAATCAATATTTCAGTTCTTTTTGAAGAAATGGACACCATCAGCTCCAGAACACACTGTTCGGTAACAAATACAGTACAGTGTACAGTGATTTTAGAATAACATGTGCTGTCTGCAAGGCATCATATTTTCCAGTGATATCGATGGATTTTTCAAATCAAAACTACATGCAGCACCCATTTCAGACGCATGAAGAGGGTATGGGTCCTGCCTGTAGTACTGACCTGTCCTCAGTAGTAAATGTGTGAAAAACGTAGAAAAGAAAAATGCATCAGCCACCCTGTACTGTTGAACATCTTAAGACATGCAGAAAGAACAGGACGAAATTATACATGATACAATTGGTATCCTCTGTGTCAAAATGTAATTTAAATGTTGCAAGAAGGAATGGCAAAATTAAGTGGTAAATACTTTACTGTCCCAACTTTTTTGGAATGTTTTGCAGGCCTGAAATGCAGGAGTTATGTTTATTAAAAAACGAAAGGAAGCTACCAAGAACAGAACATGAAATATGTTGTGTTCAAACAGTCTGCAACAAAACATTTTCTGATGTAGGGTTGTAGTAACTGTAACTTAATTTACAAAACAAACAAAGGCAATACATGGATACTGTAGTAGACAAGCATTTTAAATGAGTTACATTTAATAAATGACACTATATATGATGCAGAACAACAAAATATCTGCAACGTCAGTTAAAAATATCTGCAACACAGTTAAAAATGTGTACAAATGTATTCAAAAAACATATTTCACTATATCCAAGCTATGTGCGATGAATGACACAAAACCGGAACATTACTGGAAAAGGTAACCCATAAAACTAATGGTTTTAAATGTCAAAGGGACTAGTAGCATAATTGAAATTTTGCAGATCTGAGGCAAGGTGGTATCTTGCACAGTAGTTGCAAGACATTTGTTAATCAAGCTAGGTCAATTAGCCAGTTACTATCCATTAGCATTTCAATTCACACCACCTTAACTGCCTCTATCTTCTAACTGTAAGCTGCATATCCCCCAATTTTAACCAGTGTTAAAGCACAACAGTGACTGTTTGCACCTATTAAGGTCACATAAATCGGCTGTGGATAACACATTTGGACTTCAATAAACATTACAGAGGCAGCCATTTTGGCAGTAAGGCTAGCAAAGTGGAATTTTATATTTCTATATTTGATTTGTCTCAACAGACCATATGATTCCAAAGGGATTTTAATGAACGATTTGTCATCATTGCATGTATACTGCTCACGCAAAATAATGAAATACTTAATGAATAATGAAATATGATCTATTTTTTGTGAGCAATGTCTATGAAGCTTATATTGTCTTACCCAACTGTAGCTATCTCAATGACTGGTGCATTATTTATTTATATATATATTTCAATTTTATTTCTATTAATGTAGTCATGCATTAATGTTATGTTATTAAAGCTAATAAATGATAACAATAAAAACATGGTTAAACACAGAAAATTTAAACTGCAGCTCAGAAAATGTTTTACAAATATTTACTTTTACATTTTGAATCAAAAATTTCCTCTTTGTCCAATGTAAGCACTTTTGCAAGTGGCCAGTGGTTAGCAAGAATAGCACTCTGACTGTTCTGTGGCTATTGACCCATCCTCAGCAGGGTGTGTTGCATGGTTTGTTGCGCAACATTCCTCTTGTAACCAGCATTGAAAATTTAGCACTTTTGATGGTTCAGACCATAAGGAAAAGACTTTATTGTTTTTATGCACTGATGGTACATATGGACGGTCCTTTCATATATTTCGTATTTTTTTCTTCACATTTCCAGCTAATTGTGTATATTTTGCTCACCTTGAATACCCAAAATGAATACTAAACAGCAATCCACCAGGAATTCTTCAGATGCTTCAACTGGCTGGTCCACTATCGCACTCATCTCTTATTTGAGTTCACCTTCCCCTTCCTGGTTCTTCATAGTGTGTGTGGAGTAAGCATAAATGAGCATAAATTTAAACTCCCACATCAACACAAATGACGAGGTGTGTGTGAGTGTACAATGAGTAATTCAGTTAAAGTACCTTTCCCTGTATAGCAAAGTGTTATTTGACTTTGCTTGGTACATATAAGTGTTCCAAAGAAATGCTAAAGTTTCTTCAAAGTACAATATGTGTATGTATGTATGTGTGTGTTTGAATGTCTGTGAACCCACCGTGTGATACACAGCACCACCACACAGATGACAGCCACTTGTAGGGCTCCGATGATGGAAGCAATCAGAACGTAACGGAGTTTTCCAGAACCCGGCACCACGTACAACACATTGTACTCCTTGGTGTCACACTGGGGACCACTGAACCCTGAGTGACAGCTGCATAAACGAGTAAAGGACAAAAGAAGACAAAAGATAAAATGGACCAGCTAAGTGATACTGAACAAATTCAAAAGTATAATGTACCAATAAGAGTAGGAGAGTGTGCAAATGAGAAAAAGTTCATACATTGTGACCAATAAGACAAAAGGTTACATATTGTATATAGTAAAAAATAAGGAACATGAACAAGCAACAAGGAAAGGATAGAGGACCATTGTAAGTAAGTACCAGGAAAATGGACAAATGAGGAAGGAACAATTGAACCGCGTGGGTGTGGCAACAGACCAGTCAAGGAACAAAAATAGATCAATTCCCATAGGATAATTAAGGCAAGACCAATAATGAAAGGGCAATGGATAAGTAAGCGAGAAAATATACCAAATATACCAAAATAGCAATATGGGAGAAAAAATAAGGAATAAGATAGGGACAGAATACCTATGAGGACATGACAATAAACCAAGAAGTGCATTGCAATGGACCAATCAGGGAAGCATGATAAACAGATGACAGAGAGACAGAGGTCCAATTATGTAAATACAATAAACCAATTCTAAAAGAGTAATTAAGAAATCAAACAGGATAGGTGAGGAAGGTACAAAATTTCAGTGACAAGAGGACAACAGAACAATGAAAGGACGGCAAACAAGAGAATGAAAAGTGAGAAGAGAATAACGGAACGAAAATGGAAATATTTAGAATCAGATCTTTAACACTGTTTCAGAACACTGTTCAGTGTGGTATAAAGGTCATGTACAAAAGCATGCATTATGTCTGCATGGATATCATGTTTTAAACTAATGAAAAACAAATTATCAGTCAGTTTCATCTAATTTAATTATCCACATGCAGCTTATTTATTTATGTTTTTCCTTGAATGCCTTTCTGAGGGAAATGCTTTATGATACCCTGTGCAAACCCTGTTAGCTGTTAAACCTGATTTTAAAATGAAAAAAAAAAAAAAACCCAAACAAGATTAAATCATATCAATCAGCTCTTCTGAATAATAATAACTAAAACTGGGCATTTGAATGCTTAACAATGTAAAAGCTCTCATATATACACAGGAAATATCACAGACAAAGTTTACCACAGTCATAAAGCTATTATTATTTTTTCACAAGTTTAGAATATACTTATAATTTACATTTATCACACTTTTGGAAGTAACATAGAACATTCTAAATGAATCTTTTATACCAAAGTGTCAGCCTCATTTTAGACACAGCTTTATTTCTTCTGTCTACCTCATATTCAATGTCACTTTCTATAAATGTCTTTCCATATTTCACCGCTTACTTATTCCAATTCTTCTTTTTTTTATGAAAGTAAACAGTAAGGGGAGTTCCTGCAATTCTGAAGCCATCTTTTAGGATGTTTAAGTAAGTACCTGCAGGATGGTTTGGAGAGCATGTTTGGGTATTCACAGTCTCCATGTATGCAGTAGTTCTTGAAGTGTTCTGGACAGGGGATGTAAATTTCTCGTGCCACTTCGGACTCCTCTGGCTTCTCTCCTACACAATACATGAAACCCCCAGACACACAGAGTATGAGCAAGATGAATTTCAAAATGCAATATCTAGATTTAATAGGAAGCAGCCCACATTAAGGGAGTTATCTTGTTTGCGATCAGTGACTTCATTTGTGAGTGGAGATATAACAATGACTCAACATTCTTTAGTTGTTTACATAATTCTGTCAACACTTGCACCCTTATCAGTAGGTGACAGTTATCTTGTCTTCTATAGACTTATTGGCACTTGTAATAAATATAGGAAAAAAATAGAAAAAATGAAGCACCCAGAAAAATGTCAGATTGCTGTAAAACTCAACAGATATGTAAATGATTACAGTTGTCTGGTTAGACAGTTTCCATAAGATGGGTACTGTAACTGTTGTTGTGAGATTGTTGACAGCTAGACATGCCTTTAAGACACATTTGCACACAATAAGCCTGTAGATCCTTCACACTCATAGTCTAGTGAAGCTGGCATCCCAGTGCCCACCATAAATCCAGGTTTCTCATTCACAACTCAACTGCACTCGAAGTTGATGGTGGCTGACTGTCACGGGAACCACATGCAATGGGCACAGTCATAACAAATTTCCTTCTGCTAAACGGCTAGAAATGGACGGTTCACAGACAGGGGTGTATAGTGAATGTGCAACCTGTGTCTGGATAAAATTACCATGCACACCATTTCCCTCATGTCTCTATTGAAAAGAGTCCTTAACATACAACAATATAAAAACAGATAAGAACATTCCTTATATATGAACACATGCACAACATATGCTTAGGTGTACCAGTATTCACACATGGCTAACAATACAGACCTTGTGGATGAATGCATATACAGTAATAAAGTTGAGAACCAACATTTAGCCTTCTCAATAACTCATGTTCATATTCACATTTATATCCCAGCAAATAAAGTCGGTTTTAGCCTGGTAAATTACCTGAAAAAGGGGTAAAATAAGTTAATATGTCTCTATTGAAAAGAATGAGGAGAAAAAGCGAGTGCTTCCCATCCCGTGCAGGTAATTGTAATCGACCATTCACTCACCCACCCAAACAAGTGTAATGGATGACTGATACACTCAAATTATCAGTTATAACAGCACTTCTACAGAGACAAGCAAATGTAGATTTCTGTTTACACTAGTAATCATTGAAAATTAGTTATTTAACAAGATGAAATTTAATTATCTAATAACCAACGGTTACTGAATTTTACTGAACGTGTTAATATTTTTCTACCCGTCACAAAAGCTGCTTATGCTTGTTGGTGAATTGTATGGTATATCAGCCATCTGGAGCCTGTTCACCATTTGTGTGTTCCCTTAACACTTTAACAACTTTAGTTTGACCAAGATAGCAGAGAAGTTGTTCAAATGACCAGATGATACAGATATTATCCAGGTAGTATTAAAGTAAATACAATATTACAATTCAAGCCAATGTAGGTTAAGGCTCAAAGACCCAAAAATGGCATGTTGTCAGAGGTGGGATATGGACCCTGGACGTCATGGTCTGCCTGTACTTTAACAACAAGCAACCACAGCCTCACACTTCTCTCAGTCCAGTGATGTGCTGAAAGCTTAATGTCTGTCACCTGGGCAGAATGTCTTTAGGCGCATTGTTAATGCATGGCTAGCAGTCAACAACCTCACAACAATTCTACCATATTCTACCCAAAAGCAGCCTCTGAGAGACTTTTTATAGACAGCAGTGGAAGAAATTTTACAAGTGAGTGGCAAGACTCAGTTGTCTAATCAGATACCACCTGTAATCATTTACATAATAGACTGTAAAATAACTGCTTGTCAAATTTTGCAGCAATCTGACATTTCGATCTGGGATTTTTGTCAGTGAGTTTAAATATGATGTGGTTTTGTTAAAAAGTGCAGATTAAATTTCATTTAAATTTGGCAACTAAATGTTTATCAATAACAATGTCTACGTTATTCATTAATCTTTAACTTGATCTCGATCTGATGAACAGTGCAGCGTCTGTGTAAAATCTACTTTGAAGCCCCAACGTTCAATGGCTTTTTTTAGGGGTAGGGTTAAGGACTTTCAGGAGTTTTCTTAAGCAGAGGTGAAATTGAAGGAAAGATTACGAGAAGAAGAAACGTTCTCTAAACACTGAATAACAATGACATATTTAAACCCTACCAATTAAATTTTGCTGGAATGTTTGTGGTTGGACAAAGTAACAGAGCCACGTTTTCTCCAGTTCAAAGTCTATGTAATACTTTATGTAGGGTACAATGATATATATAAAAATGTCATTAAAATAAAGCAAGTAACTTGTGTGGTTTCCTATGGTAGGGACTAACGATATATACCTTTGCCAGTCAGAGGCTGCTAAGGCTAATTTTGTAGAGGTGATTAGAGATAACAGATTTTGACACTGTAGATCATGATCTCTTACTGAATAGGCTAGAAAACACTATACAGTTGTGCTCATAAGTTTACATACCCTGGCAGAATTTGTAATTTTTTGGCTGTTTTTAAGAGAATATCACTGATAATACAAAAATCTGTTCTTTTATTCATGGTTAGTGGTTTGGTGAAGCCATTTATTAGCAAACAATAGTGTTTGCCCTTTTGAAATCACAATGACAACAGAAACTACAAATATCACCCTGATCAAAAGTTTACATACCCTCAAAGTTTTGGCGTTATAACATACACACAAATTGACACACGCAGGTTACTAAAAGTGATCTATTTGCTTGTAATGAGTGTATGTGTATAAAAAGTCATTGAGTTCTGACAGACCTTCATGTTTCATCCAGTGTTGCCAATGACGTTGTTGGATTCCTGCCAGGGTAAGTAAACTTATGAGCACAACTGTAGTTATGGTTATGTTGTCCCTGAGGAATCTGTGCTTGGCACACTATTATATATATATGTATATATGCTATCACTAGGCTCAATTAATAACACGCCCAACTGTAAAAAACCCATCATCATTTGATTCAGATCTCTCCATTGATGTGCACATGAGCAATACCTCTCAAATTGCTTTCTTTCACTTATGTAATATTGCTAAACTTAAAAGAAATACCCTTTCTTTTCAAGATGCAGATAAGATCAGCCAGGTTACTTGCCACTTCTGATTTCCGGCTCGCGGCTCACAGTCACGCACAATTTCTTGCTACTTTTTTTACTGCTCAACTGTTGTAGTAAAGTTTTTGTAAACTTTCTTCACCTTTTTAACTTCTTGTCACTAAGTTAAATCTGATCCACTTACAATTGCATTTGATTCTTTTTTGTTTTCTATCTATGTAAAAGGACTCGCTGTAAACATACTGTAGATTTAATACTAACCTATGGTATGAACATAGGCATCCTGGCAGGTTTATCACAGAATGATGTGATTTCAGATCACTCACTCCTAGTACTGCATCTTCTTAATTCTAAACGCACTATTACATCTACAACTCCAGCAGATAGAACAAGACAAATTATATGACAAATTATATGGAGTCACAAGTGTGTTACTTGTTAAGTATTTCAACTTAAAGAGCATAGGCAATAATATTATTAGTAGTAATAGTATTGATAATAATAGGACCTATCCAACAAAACAAATTATTTTTAATTTGTTTAATCCAATTTCTCAAAATGAACTAACTGCATTAATAATACCATTGTCATGTATACGCGACCCTGCCCCAGGGTTATATATAACTACAACTAATACTCAAGTTGTTTCTGTCAGAAACCAGTCCAACCATACCCAGACCCCAGAGGGCAGTAACTCTCTCCTACCTTCGGATAGCATGGGATCAAGATACTAAAGTGACTGAAATATTAATAATTTTTACCATATCTTAATTTATCTGTTATTATTTACATAGTTTATGTTACTTAAACTATTATTACGAACTTGTTTTACTAGATAAATTAGTCATGAAACCACATAATGTCTTAAAACATATCAAAATATATATTTTGTTTTCCATCTGAGCTGTTCTAGCAGCACCAGTTCCAACACTCCTCAGTAGCCATACTCGGACCACATATGCATTTAAACACACACATACACACAGACATACCTGGGAAGTCAGACCTGGCGTAGTGTCCATCTCCGGGTTTGTTTCCTGTGACGATATCACCTAATGGATAAAAAACAGTTTCAATCAAATACAATGTAGCTTCAGTTATCATTTAGTCACTGAGTTGTAATTTAAAAGCACTACTGGATGCAGTCAGCATCTCTACAGCATCTCCTTTTCAAGTATCTGATGTAATTAAATGCTATTAATTTGTTGTTTCTGCTTAAACTTCTTAAACTGTACATTTGGCCAACCGAATAACTGTATTATTATTAAAATAACATTTTAAAAATTCTTATTAACACTAAGAGCCATATACAAATATGATAATTATATTATTGACAATAATAGGAAAGTAAAATCACTAAGAAAAAAAGTCTTCAGACCTGAACCCAATAGAAAACTCTTTAGAGAGAGCTGAAACTCAGCCCAGAAACAGCCCCAAAACCTGAAAGATCTGGAAAAGATCTGTATGTAGGAGTGGGCCAAAATCTCTGCTGCAGTGTGCAAACTTGGTCAAGAACTACAGGAAACATCTGACCACTGTATTATGTATTTAATTAAATATTAAGTTCTGTTTTCCTATTATATCAAAGACTTATTTCATGCGGAACATGCAAATTAATTATTTAAAAATCACAGTTGGTGTACCTACGTTAAAAATGACAAATCTCTCCATTATTTGTAGGTGGGAAAACTTGCAAAATTGGCAGTGTTATCAAGAAATATTTTCTACACTGCAGGACAGGATAGAAGTATGAAGCACATACAACAACTAACAAAAAAAGGGATAGGAACACTTTGCTTGCCTTGACAGTGACCCAGGAACTTAACCTCAATGCGCTCCTGCCTTTGACATGATGCTTCTTTCACTTGGCACGGGTTGTCATATGAGCGACCGTCTGACGCACACACTGGGTTGAAACTTATATGGGAACAGTCGATGTTGCACACACACCTGTAGCAAAAGATGGACAATAGATTTCTGCCCATTTATTTATAACACAACAAAAATAAAAAGCAAATGTTTTAACATTTAAGAGTGTCTATAATAAATGATCTTACTCCATTATCACACATCAACTTACATAGCCCTACATCTTAACCTGTCTTATAGCCTTATTTCATGACCCATTAAAAATATTTAGTTTGCCTTACAACATTGAAGTAATAAGAAAAAAGAACAGTCTAAAAAAACAACTGATATGCATGCAGGAGCTGTGACAATTAAGCACATTTAACTCATTGGGTATGTTGCAAAGCCAATAGGGAGAATGCATATAAACACACACACAAACAGTATCTTACATTTACTTTTATTTAATTGCTGGATTACTTTGGCAAATCTTTATCAAGCATTACAATAAGCCCCATGTTAACCATGTACAGATGCATTATCGAGTCGTCTGGGCTTGGAGGAATCTAGAATGTAAGTGGAAATGTTTATTGTGGTCAGACGAATTAGTATTCCCGATCGTGTTGGTAGAAATGCAAGCGATGTGCTAAAGACCAAAGTCAAAAAAGACCATCAAGACTACCATCAGTTACAAATCGAAAGGCATGGGTTTTTCACAGTATGGGGTTGGGTCAGTGCCCTTTCAAAATGATATCTTTTTCAGGGAATCCATGCATTTATCAACAAGACAATGCAAGGCAGTCAATGCAGAAAAGTTAAGACTGAAATGGATTTACTTCCAGGAACACATCTTAACAAGTGGTACTAATAATTGTGCAGGGCGCTGTATATATATTTAAATTTTATTATTGATTTAAATTATTTACCTAATTTTGCTATATTTTAATATACTTGTAAGTATTTATTTAATTATTATCCAGGCCGCCCATGGAGGATGGGTCCCCTGTTGAGTCTTGGTCCTCCCAAGGTTTCTTCCTACCATTTTAGGGAGTTTT
>JAUZST010007498.1:0-14142 GCA_034779995.1 Parotocinclus haroldoi | reverse complement strand
ATACAGACTTTATTAGGTGCAGCTCCTCCTTTTTATATTCATTGTCCATTCTGTTTGTTCCACTTACCATATGGGGGCACTTTGTAGTTCTATACATACAGATTGCAGTTCACCTGTTTCTCTTCATACTTTTAGTCCCCTTTACTCTGCTATCTAAAGAGCAGGAAACATGGTATGATGTGTCACAGGAAGTGAGTCACAGAGTACAACTGTGCTTAAAAAGTGACTTCAAACTACATGGATTCGGTGATTTACCATTAAGGTGGCCATTACACTGCCATGGATGAGAACTAAAGAGAAAATGAAATTGTATTTCTTTTATTAATATTGTTTTTGCCAAAATACCCAGTGTCTTTACTTTAGTGATCTGTGCAATTTTGGTATGGTATATGGTTGCGACCAAGTGACCAAAACAAACAGCTATGAGCTTTCATTACCTTACCTCCAGTTTGAATATTTGCGGACGTCCTCTAGATTCTGGGGCATTGTGGGAAATGTATGTATTTTCTTTAGTGGAGTTGCATGGCATGACCTGTAGTTCTGCTCAGAAATCCAGAATAAAATTGACTTTTGTCTGTGATTTTATTGGGGTACAGCAACATTTTCCTTGGGCATGTACCCCAGTGAAATGGGTCAAATGATGCCCCCGATTAGTTCCCTTATTCCTTTGTCGCATGATAAAATCAAGTAGTGAGTGCACAGCTGTTCTCAGTAAGAGAGGAATGTTCCTTTTTTGATAGGGAAACAATAATTAATTAAATGCAGACTTCTAGTAAAAGTGAGTCTGGATTTCCATTTTCCTCTCAGTACAGTGAAACATGTTAAATATTATAATCCATGGTAATGGCTGATAAGTTACAGATGTGGTAGATGCGGATTAGGGTGATATATGATGGAATATTGCTTTAAGATGTAGGACTAAAATCATAAACTGAATTACAGACAGTTATCAGACAGTTATCATACCATGTAGAGTGAAATTCACAGGAATAATTTCACATTTCATGCATACATTTGATTCATTAGTGCTGGGAAATGTAAAGAAAACTTATTCATTCACTCTCTCTCCCACTTTTCTCACCTGCCTACTGCAAATCAGGATTTCATTCAATCATTGGGGACCTGGGGCTCAACTGGCAGCACAGGGCTCAAGACAGACAGGGTCTGTCCTATCCTATGAAAATTGGCACCCTATGTGTTTCTAATATTTGCAGCATCTACCAAAGACATTTTGTGCTCTGTCTAGTCGACTTCATTCCATTTGTTAAAAACATCCATTCCTACATTTCATTCCTGCAACACATTCCAGAAAAAAGCTGGGCCGATAAAGCATTTCCCATTTTTGTCCCATTTTCCACACATTCTCTATCAGGGACAGGTCAGGAATACACAGGAAGCCCAGTACGTAACTACCTCTTCTACCAAACCATGCCTTTGTAATATGTGCAGCATGTGTTTTTGCATTACCCTGTTGAAAAATCTAAATACACAAAATATATAAAGTATAAATACATAAAATACACACTTCCACTCCGTGATGGTCCATCTCAGATGCTCCAAAAAGCAGAGAAGTCAAAAAACACAATTGGACATGTTAAAATAAGGGTAATTATTTGCTCAGTAATGTTTAAAGTGCCATTTGTGAATGTAATTCTCTACTGCAGTACTTGATAGAGGTTTGCCAAAGTAATACTTTGTCCATATGGTTTGTCCATATGAGATCTTAGACCAGCGCCCTTGGTTTTTACGCACTGAAACTCCACCAGATCAGATTTATTAAATCAATCAATTAATAAAATTATTCAGTATAGAGAGAGATATACAGTAAATCCCTTCTGTCTTTCTCTGAGGATCACTGTGTTTAAATATTTCAATACTTTTCTCTTGCATTTGTTGACAAACTGGAGATCCTCTACACATTTATGATCCTCAAATACTTAATTCCTCTGGAATATCACCTGTTTGAAATTGCATAATTATTCATTATTTGTTTTACCCCATTAATCACACTGAATTGCCCTCGTTTCAACGTTTTTTGAATGTGCTGCAGTCCTGAAATGCAGGAAGTTGGACAGCCAAAGCATAATAATATGATATAAATATTTTCTGCAATAAAATAAAAGCCAAAGGATTTGTTTTCCTTTTCATTTTACACACAGTCCCAAATTTTTCTGATTTGGCGTTGCATTTACACGCATTAGTTTTGAAGCACAGTCATCTTTGTAGAAGGCTGTCACCTTTGTCTACCTTCACTGGACACTCGGTGGTGCCTTTGTTAGAGAGATGATGGATGCAGCTTCTGGTTTTAGTACAAAACAGAAAATCAAATCTCCAAAGCCCCAGGACCGTGTGACAAAGAAGAACACACGCACACGCACACGTACATGTTAAAGCACATTGCCGGATGTGATTGGCTGCTGTTTATTGTTAGTTGGAGCAGCGTGTGACTGGTTATGTCCTCAAACCACGCTCCACACAATGTCCATAATGCTAGCCACATTTGAACTTAATATTCCATGAAATAAGGAGGCCCATCATGCCATTGTAATCGCATCAGGTTAATAGAAGTAGTGAAATTATTTGTGCTCATGCTCACACTCGTACACTTTATTCTCTTCCCTCCTCTTTGAGGAACCAGGCTGAGTTGCCACTCGAGGCTTCGACAGCTTTTCAAATCTTTTCATTTCCGAACTCTGCGTGTTTCTCCTCACCAACTCCTACCCTCCGCAACTTGTTTGGCAAAGCTTGCTCAACCTCTTCCTTTTCTTTTCGTCCCTTGTCCAATCGCTCTTCTCAGTGTAAGGACTGACTGCTAGTGATAGGTGATGTCAAGTGGAGGCTAAAGTCACATAGCTGTGTCTCACTGCTGCACTGTCTTGTGCTTGTGGGCCTGGAACTGAATCATACTCCTTTCCTATTCACCTCTTCTATTCCATCTCTACTTCCATGCTCGGAACTTCACACTTTGCCGGCTGCACACAACCAAGAGGGAATGAGCCCGCTTTCAGAAACACTAAGTGCTTGAACGGCAATGCAAAATCACCTTTTGAACACTAGTACAAACTTGTCCATTTCATTTCTCTTCTTGGCAGAGAAATTTGTGACAGCTAAGTGTTCTTGAGTTTCTACTTAATCCAAGTACAGTACACTAATGTACAAATGCAGTACAGTACAAGAATGATCCTGTTCATGCCCCATCACTGTCAGTGTGTCTTGGGTGACCATGCACCCTACTGAACAGTCAATGTGGGGCATTCACCCCCATTAATATGTCACTTGCTACTCAATCACGATTAAGGAGTTTGCGTCTCATTTGCATAATCAAACTTTCTTTAACATTTCATTTGCTTTTCTGATGATCTTGTTTAATGAGAGAAAATCAAATGCTTTTTTTCATTGATTCATATTCATTTTTAAATATCCCCTCATTTTTATGGGCAGTGTATTATAAAACCATATTGTTTTCTTATAATGTCTCATGTATGCAGTACAGTTTAAACACATTTTCTCCCAGGTCCTTGTATTGGTAAGTTTTTGTAAATTACTATTTATTTGGATTCAAACTAAGTACAACAAAATAGATCAATATGCTTTCATTCAAAATGCACCTACATACATAAAAATAATCATATAACCCAATCACTGAAGGTAACCAATATGCCCATTATCTATTTATCAAATATGGTCAGTCACAAAACAAAATGGCTTCTGTCCAGCCGCTGACGGTTTAAGAAGAGGCCTTATGAAGCTTGACCATGGATCGCTCCTAATCAGTCTTGATTCTTTATTTATTTATTCTCATTGAAAGTGAGAACCAGTTTTAAATGTTTTTTTTTTCTGAATAATAATAACTTACCCATGTATCTTATCGTCTCATAATTGTGAATAACAGTGTGTGATATTAAAAAATCTCAATAGTTTCTGGAATTATGTCTGAACCTATAATTAGACGTTAATTTGGCATTGTATTTCTTTGGTCTGAAGTATTTCAAAGATGTTTGAACCCATCTCTCTCAACCACTTGAATTCACTCCATGTCATTTGCAGTGTCAATGTGACAGCATTTATGTTTTTCTGTTTTGTTTAGTGGTTAGTTCAAAGATGATGAAATAAGTTTGTTTTTTTTTTTTGTTTTTTTTTTTTAACTGGCTGTTTATGGCAACCGAGCTCTGAGAAAGTTTGCAGATGTCATCTTTTTGAGCAACATCCATTTTTGCAAAGAGTAACCACTTCCATTTGAGCAAGGACGGGCCACATCCAGCAATTAAATCTAATGACTTGGAGGGTGGTGGTGTCTGTATTTTGTCTCCTAGGGCATTAACTTGTGTTTTTAGGTAGAACATCAGCTTTGTTTGTAGTGCTGGCACACTACATTTACATTTCCAGCATTTAGAAGACGCCCTTATCTAGAGCGACTTACAATTTATACAGTCTTCCAATCCAAGCAATTGTGGTCTTGTTCAAGAAGCCAACTGTGGCAGAGGTGGGATTTGCACCGTTGACCTTCTGGTCCATAGTCCAGTACCTAAACCACTAGGCTACCACAGTCCCACTGCATGCACTGTACGCATATGCATCTGGCTACATTATGCAGTGAACGCTTGAACTTTTAAGGCATGCTTTTGGCTGTTTTTTTTTTTTTTTTTTAACAAAGTGACATGCACATTAATATGTCAGTATTAATATTCATATTTCTATTAGTCAGCTCATACACTATTAAAACAGCAATTAATATATTATTATACGACATACAGCACATCGCACAGCCCTACCTGTGAACTTTCTGGATGGCATTCCCTTCTGATTCAGTTCTGATCCCAGTTCAGTACTCTCACTTACAGTATATAAAACCCCAGGCTAGGAGGCAGACCAGCCGTCTCCCTAACCGATCTGCACTTAAGAGAGGATCTCCTCTTACACACTGACCTGTCTTTACAGGAAAGAACCCAAGCTCCTGAACTTAAGATACTGCTTCCTGTGGTGATTCGTACAAGCATATAACCAAATTCATTATTATTTTTAATGTAATCCATTACATACAAGACCCTCTTCAAATATCAGACAAAACACCCGTGTCCTCTTTCCTATCTGTTTATTTCTTGAAAAATTGTAGCATAATGTCCTTTAAATCCCCTAAGAAAATGTCAGTGTATTTACTCCCTCAGCCTCTGTGTTAAGCGCCCGAAATTGCTTTTGAATCAGCAGGGTTTTGTTCAAGTGTGTTTATTGGGTGAAGAGAGGGGTTTTCTCATCATTCACCCCCCATTTTCCAGAGAATTAACAATTAGAACAAATGATCGACTGATTCAGTGTCTCCAACAAATTTTGGCTTTGTCAAATGGGAGAAAATTGCCAGGCTTGAATTAAGAGGGGGGCTTAAGGAAATATAATCAGTGGTCTCAAAATAGTGATTTTTGAAGGGGAAATTATGACTGCAGTGCTATTGAAAGCTAATTTTGAAATAATTACATGGGGCTGTTCTCATGACAGTTGGGAATAATTTGGTAATTGGATTCGGGTTCCATAATTTCATCAAATGATTGTCATTATGTGTGTATAATTATATTTCTGGTGGTCAGATGGCATTGAGGAATGTGCTGGGTCATGTGGCCCAGTCTACGGACTGACCATCTACATCTACCAGCATTGTATGTTTTTCTAGATCTTTTTCAAAGCTGTTTATCATTCTCTCTCTCTCTCTCTCTCTCTTTCTCTCTCTCTCTCTCTCTCTCTCTCTCTCTCTCTCTCTCTCTCTTTTCCGCTCAGTCCATCTGTTTTCACTTCCCGTCCATAATGTATTTGTGCATTATTTTTTTCCATCCTTAAATCCTTTGCTCAGCACATGTCAAATGTGATAATGCTCCACCCTATTCCTCACAGTGGGTGGGTGGGCATTTCCTGTTGCCCTCTGTTCTTCTGTTTGCCACTTCCTTTCCCACTCTCTCTTTTGCTTGTCCTTCATGGTTCTGCTCCGTGTTGCCTCACATTCCTTCCGTACCTTACTGCAGATTAACGTGCCAGCCCTCAGGGAGGAGGCCCTTCAGCCTTCCCCTGACAGTCACTGCCCCAATGGCATGAGTAAAATCCACTCTTCCACACGCTGGAGCAGGAAATTAACCCCGTGTGGTGGGTGCAGGTGTTCATTCTTCTCACTACGGCTTGCTGTTCATTATATTAGTATATTTTTTTTCCTTAAAATCTACAGTTTTTCTGTGTATTGTTTAGTTTTTAAGGTAATTATTTTTAAATCTTTGGACATTGAGCTGCAGTGACATTATTAAGAGAGGGGAAAAAAAAACTAGCATAAAAAGGCAAGATGCTGCATAGTTGTCTGTATGTGTATGCTGATTTATAGTAGGGCCAGAGTGCAGGGGCCCTGAAGGTGCACAGGCAGTGCTTCAAACAGGGATTGCCCATGGCCTCTAGTGTGATCGTTGACCCAAGGTGAGGCGCCAGTGATTTATCTCTCCCACTAGTGCCTCATCTTCTCTGCACTACACACCACAATGATCTCCATGCTGCCAGGGAAGCCAGCAAATGGGACGGGCTTTAAACCCCCAATTGCACCCGAGTCTTGCAGACTATGCATGTGCAGTATCCGTCTCAAGTTCAAACAGGTTCGAGGGTTTATAGTTTACAGTTACAAATGTGTGTTATAGTCTTAGGCCACCATTATATTAGATATTATATACATAAAATACAGTAAATGCAGAAAAGTACATGCTGTATTAACAAGCTGAAAAAGGAAAAACGAGCGTTGTATGTAGGATATTGATAAATGAGATATGGTCCTATTCACAAAGACGCAATGAGATACGGAGCGATAATTTCTAGTTTTTGGCAAGATTTATTTAGGTCCAATTTGGTTGACAATATAATATGCATGGTCGTTATACCAAATCTAATGGTGCCTGTTGCACAGTACTGTTTATTGGTGTCTATTGTAACCCTGAATGATTGTGTATATGAATATAGAGAAGCACTATCGCTTACTGTATTGGCCAGACAGCATGGTAGTGCGGTGGTTAACCCCATCATCTCACAGCTCCACAGACCCAGTTATAAGTCCTCCCCCAGCTTCAGTCTGTGTCAAGATTGCATGTTCTCCCTGTCTCTGTGTGACTTCTTCCTCCAGTCCCTCTTCCTCTTCCTCCAACTGGTGTTCTCCCACAAAGGCATGTATTTAGGCATAGTGTTTCTAAGGTTTCCCAGTGTGCATGTGTGTGTGTGTGCACGTGTGCGTGTGACCTGTGATGAACTAGCACCCTGTGTAGGCTGGTTCCCGTTTTGTCCTTTACTGAAGTACTGAAAATTCTGACAAACACTGCAGTGCAAAAGTCTTAGGCCACTATTAGATTAGATTAGACATACTATTGATCGAGCAATGGTAACCCATTATATAAATATTTACCATCCTTTTATTAAAATACAGTCAATTTGATTGCATTACTAGAAAACTGGAATGATGTTTTAGCACTGGTATAATGATCATATTAATGCATAACATATTGCCAATGATTTTGAGCCAAAAATTCTCGGATTTGTCACTCCTTAATACTCATTTTGACTGATGTTCATTCCAGTCTTTTGTGAACTTAAATATCTAAGCATATTCACCCTGTTCCCCTTCTGAAAAAGGGATTTCTTGCTTTTTACTCTTCTTACTTAGCTTCACCATTCCTGATCGGGCAGCGGACTGTACAGGATAAACTTAGCATCCGTATGAAACCTCCAACACTCATTGTTGTGTATATGGTCTTAAAGATAACTGGTTTCAAACCAGTGACAGTTTGCCTAACTTGGCTACAGATTGCTAAGGATTTTGTGTTACGGTGAAGGTGTGATTATCAGGTCAGTATTGTTTAAGCAAGCACTTAAGCGCTACTAAAAATAGACTTAAGTGACTTAATTAACCTCTTGTACCATGATTGATTTTCACATATTGACTGTACAGAACAATCAAGACACTCCCTGTCTTTTTCTTTTTTGTGTCGCACATATACACACACATACACATTCATCTTTCTCTCCCAGGCCCACAGCTGTCTGAATCTGGGGCTGCCTAATGAGGAAATGTCTCCTCAGCTGAGTGGATTCAATGCCAACGAGGAACCTGCGGAATCAGCCCAACAGCTTCATCTGTCCACTGTGTGTGTATATGTGTGCGCCGACAACCGTGTGTATGCTCGGGACCATGTGTGTAGAGCGCTTCGCTCCACTCCTAACATATTTCACCGCTTGGGACTGCTGCTGACATCCCCCATGCCCCGGGATTCTTCCGAAGCAGATTTAGAGTGATTTTCAGTGCAATTATACCTGCCAGTTCTGACTGGTAGAGTTGCCCTCCTCAGCACTCATGTCTTCATGTTGGGGAGGCCCGTGTGTGTGCGATTCTCTGGTTCAGACGAGAAGCATGCTGCCAGGCCACAGACCCCACTGCTGTCCTGCTGGTCATGCCGCACTGTGACGCTCAAAATCATTTGCAGTTAGTGTGGAGTGATAATTATCTTCCTTGCCCTGTTGTCTGCTGCCAGGCAGAATTCATCTTGTTTTACTTCTGCTCATAGGTGTGTATGTATGCTGCTCACAAAAATTGGTGGATATTTCAAAATTAATGTGAAGAGGATCTGCTAAGAACTGCTAGCCAGTCTGATTATGTCCATGTCCCATCACTGTCAGTGTGTGTTGGCAGTCTTGGGTTACCATACACCCTACTGAACAGGCAATGTGGGGCACTCTCGTCCAGTTTAACATAATTCTGTTCACCCCCATTAATATGTCACTTGCTAATCAATCACCATAACTGAGTTTGCATCTCGTTGCATAATCAAACATTTGCTGTCACTTTTTATTTGCTGTTCTGAATATATTGTTTAATGAAATAAAATCAAATGCTTTATTGCTTCATATATATTACTAAAATACCCCCTTTTTATGGTAGGTACACATAAATAATTAATTTACATTCTATCACATAATATAAGTATTTGATCACTTACTAACCAGCAAAAATTCTGGCTCTCACAGACCTGTTAGTTTTTCTTTAAGAAGCCCTCTTAATTCTGCACTAATTCCAGTATTTATTGCACGTTTGAATTCATTACCTGTATAAAAAAAACCTATAAATCAAAACTCAATCAATCGCACTCAATGAACCGCTCTACCATACCCCAGACCAAAGAGCACGCAAGTTCACGCAAGGTCCCCCCCTGCTCATGCCAGTAAATGCCCAGGCCTGTTTGAAGTTCGCCAATGACCATCTGGATGATCCAAAGGAGGCGTGGGAGTCAGACCAAAATAGAGCTTCATGGTAAGAACTCCTGTGTTTGGAAGAAGGTTGAGAAAAAGCCCAAGAACACTGTCCCAACCGTGAAGCATGGGGGTGGAAACATCATACTGTGGGGGTGCTTTTCTGCAATGGGGACAGGACGACTGCACCGTATTGAAGGGAGGATGCATGGGGTCATGTATCATGGCCAACAACCTCAAGAGCATTGAAAATTGGTCATGGCAGGGTCTTTCAGAATGACAGTCACCTAAAAGACAGAGCCAGGGCAACAAAGTAGTAGCTCCCTAACAAGCATTTCAAGGTCCCGGTTTTTATGAAATACTCAGACCAGCCTGTCTAGCGCCAACGACCAAACCATGTTCAATGTCCCTTTATTTCCCCATTCTGATGCTATTTGAACTTCAGCAGACGGTCTTGACCATGTCTATATATGTAAAATCATTAAGTTATTGACGTGTGATTGGCTGAATAGACATTTGCCTTAAGGAGCAGTGGAACAAGTGTACGTAATAAACTGATCTGTGAGTGTAAATAAGGCTTGCTCGTTCTGTTAGTTCATTTTGATTGTAGACAGGATTGGTTTGTTGGTGTGTAAATTATTCTCATTAGAGTGCTGTCTAATTTAGACTTATATTTGCAGGTTTGCAGCTGCCGTGTTCTCTGCACATATTTAGGACCATCTTTGTTTTTGAGATATAGCAAAGAGTAAGAGGTCACGCCAATGGAAGGGCAACGGCAATATTCTCTCTGACCCTTAGTTGTGTCAATGAGCATGCTCCTCATCCAATGCACATATATCACACTGTATATCAATTTATATTTCCAGCTATAAAACATAAGACTGCCTGCATCTCAGCTGCTCCCTGAGCTAATGAGTCCCTGTAGTCCCATGATGTTCTTGCTTCTGCAGATGAGTGGTCATCTCATAGTAGGGACTACTGATTCTAAATGTGTGAAATCTTAACACGTTTACAGCCCAGTCTAGTATCCTTGTTTGCTATACCTGCCTTCTATTACCGAAACTGTGTGTGACATATGTGCATAACATCCGTGTGTCTGCGGTTATTTATATATATATATATATATATATATGTATGTATATATATATATATATGTATGTATGTATGTATGTACATACACACATTTTAATTGTCCACCATTCATACACAGGTAGCACCTTCACTACACACCCCTGTGTCTACTTGGCCCATTTACAGGTGCTTAGGACTAGGACTTCTGTTTGGGATCCGTCGATGGTCAGATTTGAGTATGAATGCCTCATGTTGGGCATTTCAATTTTGCCTATGCTGTGGAGCGACACCCTGATTTTGTATCAAGACTAAAGGCGGCCAAACAGAGTAAATATGGGCCTCGCTTCAATTGTACACTTTTCCCAATAAACACATCCTGTCGCCCTATTGATGTAATCACTTACTTGTATCATAATTACATTCATTCATATAACATTTCATTCGATCCACCTTTGTGATTATTTATTTTTTATTTTTTTTCACACCCACAGTCCTATAGTAGTTGTAATTCCAATGATAACAGAACATTGCAGCCTCTCACACAAAGTTTTATAAAGCACAAATGGCATCAGCGTGAGCAGACCGCAACATTTGGCTGCTGTTGTGCTCCTCGAGAATCGTGCATGGATTGTAAGTTGAGTTGCGGACTAGTTTCTGTTTGAGAATTAGACTCTCTGTTGTTGCTCTGGCACGTAAGACAGTTTCTCATTCCATAAATGTGTTAAGAGGGAGCAAGGCGGGTAAGAAGTTGCTTAGTGCGTCAATGTACTGCGCACTACATCGCGATGAAGATTTTATCTATCTTAAATAGTAAATAAGAAGAAAATCAACAAATGGCAGGAAATGCTGGCTTGAAATAAATCAATGGATCTTTAGTCCATATCAGTACACTACCGTGTCTAACAGAGAATTTCTACATAAAGTTTAAAATATGGTGTTCAGATAACACCCAGATTGCAAAATGTACAATTTAACAGAATGCATCGTGGATACACATTCACATCTTAAAAACTAAAGAAGAAGGAAAGGCATCTGTCTCAGCAGGGCATGGCAATATTCTGTCGTATTCATGCTGTCACTCTGACAGCACAGGCTGCTGTAATTCCTTTAAGGGGTTCATCACTCATCTTCTGATTAGTGTCAGCAGTCTAGCCCAGTGTGGAGAATCAGTCTAATTGATGCACAGTAATGTATTTGTCAACAGGAAGCGGTCTCAGCTGGCCTTGCCTGACGACTGTCGGTGCCTGCATGGCTGATTGTGATTGGTGGAAGGCGCAATATGGACAAGGAGTTGTTGAGATCATGTATTTCTGTCGTCGTAATGATTTTCATAACTTCACCTGTAACAGATTGGCCAAGGCATTTACTGGGAGGGGGAAAATTTCTCCAATTAGACATACACAATTATTCGATGCGTCTCTGATCTGCATTTCCAACTAAGGGAATTGGGACTGTTATGAGAAATGCAAACTCTGCAGCAGTTACTGTGCACAGCAAAAGTAGACGATTTGTAGGAGTTGTTGTGAATATGATTTTAATATTCATGTACTATAGGTATTTAGACTTTAAATTAGTCAAGCTCAGGCAATATGCAGAATTGATGACTTTAGGTTGGCAGCTTTAGTTCAGTGGATACAGCTGAACCCTGCTCCCTAAAAGTGCCTTGTTATGTAATGTTCAATATTTCTCTCGCAAAAATCCATACTCTCGTCTGCATTTATTCAAAACCTCACCTACTTTCTATGATGTCAGCCTAATATTGTGGCACAGGTGACTGATTTATGATTAGCTCTCTGGCTTATTGTATATAAAGAGGGTGGAGGATCTCGTTTCTCACATGGTTTAGTGATTTGTCTGTCTCACAGTGTTTTCTAATAACATTGGAGGCCAAAATCTAAACTGAAGAACCAGTAGCCCATAAGTAAGCACGAATAAATGAAAGGTAATTTGCTGATCGTCAGGAAGTGGAGGGTTTAATTAGAGGTAAGCATACATTCACATCCCATGTGCTACATTGATACATAGTCTTTTCTTGTTGTGTGTTTGGGTCTTCATTTATGATTAATGGTTTCATGGTTTGTATAGCAGGTACAGATAAAACAAAAATGCAATATTCCTTATGTTTACCATAAGTTGTATTTCATTTAAGACAAGAATGAAAGATACTTCTGGTCAACTTTTGTTACTAAACATTCATTCCTGGTCTGGCCTGTAACATTTTTTAAAGGGGCAATTTAAGACTAGTAATGAGGTTAAAGAAAAACAAAAAGGAGATGCTCTGCCCACCTGTGCTCCTTAGACTCCACTTTTTGTGGATACTGCTTTTATACTAAATCATGATTATAATCACCTTTTGACATGATCTGTTTGAAATCACTGTTTCGTTTTTGTCGCCTAATTACTGGCCCTTTATTGCCCCGTCCCAACTTTTTTGGAATGTGTTGCAGGCATGCAATGGCCTTAAAGGTATGTTCGCTAATAATTGAAGGTGACCAGACAAAATGTGACTTTGCGTGTTTGGTTCAGTTTGGTTCAGAGGAAGGTTTTTGACAGTCAGCACTGCTTGATCTTGTTTGGCAGTTGTTGCAAAGTTTTAAAGCATGTGTTCGGTTGTTATCCTACTGCAGTATGAATTTGATCCATTATAACGTCCTGATAGTCATGGAATTTGTCCCCCTTTTTTAAGACCGCTCACAAAAATGAGGGGTATATCACTTTAAAATCTATTTGTGAGCAGTTGATGAGCCATATTTATAAACCCATCAAGTTTCCGTGAAGAGTGCAATTAAATAACTCAATAATGTTAATATATAATAATAAAATAAAACAATGTGCAACCTCTGAAAACCTACTCTACAGGGAATTGGTCAAAAAAAAATATTTTTCTTGGCGGTGTACATATTGGGTCTAAAGTATTCAAAGATTGTTTGAACCCTTCTTTCTTAGCCATCCGATTTGGCGCCGTGTCTTTCATGTTGTAAGTGGTGAAAGCATCTGTTATGCTGTGCCATTTGTTACTTTTCTTGTCATAAGGTACTTTCTGCAGTATGATTCTGCTGACCATGTTTTTGTGCTTGTACCATGGCTGGTTTAATATGTGGACAGCTGACTCCTGAGGTTGGTCATAATCTGCAGGGTGGTTAGCTTTGAGCAACAACCGTGTTTTCAAAGACAAATGACCTCCATGTGGGATCACCAGCCAACAATAAGGTGGATAGATTGGTGAAGGATACAGTCCTCAAAGAGATCAGCAGATGTTGCATCCAAATAAATGATGCCTACCCAACAGTCAAATCCCTCTGCAGGAAAAATGGCAAAGCAATGGTCCTGTCCTAACCCATCGACATCTCTTGGGTGGTGGGGCAGCCCCAATCTGTCAATCCTGCAATACTATCCTCTTAATCAAACAAATTCTGATAGATTGTCCTAAAGTCTCCAATATCAAGAAAAACTACTGCAGAGCAAACAACATGGAAAACCTTTTTTCAAAAAGCCATCCTCTTCCAAAATCTAACCAAATCTAAAACAATTTGAATGATGTGATATTATCTATTGGCAGCACGGTGGCTAGGTGGGTAGCACTGCTGCCTCACAGCAAGAATGTCCCGGGTTCAATCCCAGAATGACCTGGGTTCTTTCTGCATGAAATCTGCATGTCCACTGCGTGGGTTTATTTCGGGTACACAGGTTTCCTCCAACAGTCCAAAGATGTGTGTTAGGTTAATTGGTGTCTCTAAAAGTGGTGCTTAGTGTGTGACTGTGTGTGTGTGTGTGTGTGTGTGTGTGTGTGTGTGTGTGTGTGTGTGTGTGTGTGTGTGTGTG
>JAUZST010007497.1:0-14142 GCA_034779995.1 Parotocinclus haroldoi | reverse complement strand
CACACACGCGCGCAAACACACACACACACGCGCGCAAACACACACACACACGCGCGCAAACACACACACACACGCGCGCAAACACACACACACACGCGCAAACACACACACACACAGTAGAGTTAATTAATGACACATAAGTAAATTTAAATCTTACTCAAACTATTTCCAGATGCCCAAAGTTTGACTGGCACAAGAGCTGCTTTCTTTACCGTCTTCCTGCGTACAGGCATGTGCATGTGTGTGAGTGTGTGTGAGTGTGTGTGAGTGTGTGGGTGTGGGTGTATTTCACACTCTTAATTTCGGAACGCTCCCCCGTACCTTTATCTTGCGGATGAGTTTATCTTCGTCGTCCTCTGTGTCGGGAAACTCGTAAATCTTAATCTTGTGCTCCTGAATTTCCTTCATGATCTGGAACACGTAACATTTTTAATGAGTTATTGAGGAACATTCACAGCTATGCACACGCACACGCACGCACGCACACACACCTGCTTCTTGAACTGTTGACACTCCTCTGGCGTGAGAGTGTCGGCCTTGGCGATGAGCGGGATGACGTTGACTTTGTCATGCAGCCGCTTCATAAACTCGATGTCCAGAGGTTTCAAACTGGAAAAGCACAATAAAAAGGCTTTAGGTACCGAAATTGCGATCGCAGGGAGCCAGGAGCTGAAAGCCACAGTGTTCTTAACATCCCTAACTACATCTTCGGTTTTCTCTCCCAGCTGTCCGGAAACCTGCCACTCTGTTGCGTTCGTGAAACGGAAACACTCTCACACGCTTTTTACAACAGAGCATCGTCTCAAAACAGCTTCCCAACAATCTATTATCTTCTATAATCCAAAGTCAATCCCAAACTGCACAGGTCTAGGGCAACAGAGGCAAGGAAAAACTCACAAACGTCACAAGGATGAAACCTTAGGGAACAGACCAGCTTCGTCAGCTTGTTACATCCAAGCATTAATTATTATTGCTGATTCATAGTAAACGTTTAAATAAACAGATGCTAATAATATTAACAAAGAGAGCACATTTAAAAATCGAATCATTAATGATAACAACAGTAGTGAATATAAATTAAAATAGTGAATAGAATAACATCATGTCCCTACAGGCATTATCGATCTGTACCAGCGAATGCAATTCTGATCTCGGCCTTTTTATTAAAGATTTTATTTAAAGATACTATTTATCGGAATCAGTAATAATCAATAAAACCTCTACCAGCAGTGGACTTTTTAAAAAAAAACCCCATATTTTTGGAATGACCACACACAAGACGCGTAACACAAACACAAAAACAACCAGACAAAGTTTCTTTATCCTCTTTTTTCCGTACAAAATGACGTCACAGTGGGAGAGTTCGAGGCCTGGCTCACGCCGCTGTCTCTCTCTCACCACAGACAAAGACGCTCTGTGTAAATGACAGTGTGTATATAAGAGGGAGACGGAGGGTAACTGAGGGGCAGTTTATTCATTTCCGGAATGTCAAGCATCCCAGAGTTTATAAGACATGGAGTCACTGTCATATTCAAAACGATCGTTAGAAACGTCGAAAACGGCACAGCTGTTTGTTTAACAGGCTCTGTGACATGTTTAAAGGCTTTTCGGAGACACTGGTTAATGGGTGCGTCCTTTCTGGTTATTCACCCTTTTACGTGTAACGTGGGGGCACCCACACAACGAACACAGACCTCTGGAGAACACACATGCACAGGAACACTTGGTCCTTACTGGCACCATTCCCTCCTTGGTCCCTGTAACCCAGGAGGTGCCGGCCTGGGGTTCAGATTTCCAAACGAGGGCGTGGTGCAGGATGGCATGTTAGTAGTGCCGGCTGGGGACAGTTTGAGGATCAAGGAAGGATTGGTGCCAGTCTAGTGCCCAAAACAGCAAGGGGTACAGGAGGGAGCAGCACTTATGAAGACCATGTGAGTTTTCCATCTCATCAAAGGTTCCCAACAGCAGACAAGCTTCAATATGCTTCTTAAAAATGAATATTTTGTGCCACACTAGGATTGTGGGGGAGGGGAGGCTGATTTTGATTGGTAGTTTATTTGTAAAAGACAGCAGGAGAATGAGAGAATGTTATCACATCCTATCTGTACAGAGCATGCTCAGTCTAGAGAACATTAGCTAATCTTTTAGTATCGTGGTACAAACTGGCTTCATCCCTGTCTGGCTCACACACACACACACACACACACACACACACACACACACACACACACACACACACACACACACACACACACACACTCTCTGTCTGTCTTACTGTCTCTGTCCGTCTCTCTCTCACACACACAAACAAGCACAGGCAGAGGTGAAACTCAGCCCACATACAGCTATACAGCACGCAGAACTCACCCGTGACCAGAGGGGGCGATAAAGTACAGGCAGCAGTGCACACGGTTGTCTGGCATTTGTCTCCGGTTGACACGCGACTCTGCGTTCAGGAAGTCCTCGCATTTACTGTCGATGTAGTTGATGACTGGCTGCCAGCTGGAGGAGGCAGAGAAAAGAAAGAAAGAAGAAAGAAGTCAAACAGAGTAAAATTCATTTTGAGATCTTAAACCCTTACTGTACCTATAACCCATATCCAAAGGGAACCCAAACCCTTACTGTACCTATAACCCATATCCAAAGGGAACCCGAACCCTTACTGTACCTATAGCCCACATCCAAAGGGAACCCGAACCCTTACTGTACCTATAATCCATACCCAAAGGGAACCCGAACCCTTACTGTACCTATAGCCCATATCCAAAGGGAACCCGAACCCTTACTGTACCTATAATCCATACCCAAAGGGAACCCAAACCCTTACTGTACCTATAACCCATATCCAAAGGGAACCCAAACCCTTACTGTACCTATAATCCATACCCAAAGGGAACCCGAACCCTTACTGTACCTATAGCCCACATCCAAAGGGAACCCAAACCCTTACTGTACCTATAGCCCATATCCTAAGGGAACCCAAACCACACGTATAGACAATCCAATCCCTAACTGAAACTCGAACTCATCTCCCAGACCCAAACTACATTCAAATAGAAGCTCCACCTCAAACCAAAGAGAACACAAATCTAAACAAATTCCAACCTCAATCCCACCAACCAAAAAAAGAACCCAAACCTTAATCCCAACACAACCTTCAAGAGAATGAAGTCTAACGATCATCGAACCTAAAGGAAGCCTGAACTCAAATAGAACACAAAAGAAAACCCAAACTGGAACTGAACAACATAAAAAACCCTCCACTTCATTTTCACCTTTCTAAAATCCCTCAATGTTCTGTTATATAATGATCCACAAAGCGACCACAAGTGACTCACCAGTTGCTGTTGTCGACCGCGTCGCCGAACCCTGGCGTGTCCACTATGGTGAGCGTGAGCTGCACGCCCCCCTCTTTAATCAGCACTTTGGACTGCTCCACCTGAGCAGATCGGGAACCAATCGAATCATCACAAAACTATCCACTTTTACAGCTTTAGACTGATTCTAAGGTTGCAGGCGAAAGCGAATGCCGTTTGCCATTTTACAAACCTCTGACGTGAATAAGCTCCATTGTTTTGGTGCCTTCCTGCCCACTTTGACCTGATTAACACGAGTTAAAGATCTGATCTGATAAAAATCATGTGATGTGGCAGAAGTGGAGCGTGGAAAGTGTGACTTTAGCTATTCAGAAGCACTGATGAGTAAAAAGCACACAGAGCCCTCTGAACACAGTCAGGCAGACCAAACCGCAGTGTTTGTGAACCCCGAGGTCATCTGGTTATCTCTCGTTCCTCATGACCGAACCTGAGCGACATCATTTCCTGCAGTTATTTCAGCTGTTCTTTTTGACGCGACTCATTCTCACAGGCCGGGTTATTTTTGGCTGACCTACTACGGCTAAAAATTCCGTCTCAGAGTTTCTCTCTCTTTTTTTTTTTTTTACAGTTTGAGCTTCTGATCAACAGAGAGATGAGGATCTCAGACGGACAGAACGAGCGAGAGGAAGCAACGACTGCCACTTCGCCATCTCCTCCCACACGGTCGTGTCTAAAAAAGTGAACGAGACCACAAAAATGTCCACCCATTCGACCGCTGCCACTCCCGAGCCCGCATTGTGGCTTTTCACGAGGAGTATAAATACACTCAGTGGTGTGTGTAGGCTGAAGAAACTGTCCACATGCACAACAGCGCAAACACGGAGTCGAACCTGAGCTTTTTAAACACGGCGTGTTAATCATTCTGATGGGAATCATTTTCAGTTTTCAGTTTTATCCTGGTCAGGGGATTTGAAGGTTCCATCCCTGAGACGTGGTGTAAAATGGGAACACACCCCCACACAGGGTGTTTTGTTCACATAAACCACACAAAAAGGCAATTCAGAGTGACCAGTCCACCTACAGGCTTGTATTTCAGTGGAGTCTGGAGCTCTGGAGAAAACCTACGCCCATAATGTACGCCCATATGTTCTCTAATTTATTCAATAGATTTTCTTATTTATTCTTACTGATTTGTTTTTATGTCACTGGGTTTTTCATGCGCGCAACATTTAGGCACTTTCAGGTCGAGCCCCTTTTGGGATTTTTTTTCCTTTCCACTGTCTCTCCAGACTAGATATTTATAAAGTTGCTTTGGGACTGTGATCTATTGTAAAAGTGCTATAGAAATAATCACGACCTCTGACGTATCATTTTGGAGTCTCCGAAACATCTGATGTAGTTTAGCTCTCCAAAAGGAAAAGTTCTGGGAAACGTTCCTACCTTGAAGAAGGAGCCGTTCTAAGAACCACAATCGTCCCAGGTGGCCATTTCAGTCCCCCGATCTACAAACTATAAAACTGTGGGAACTAAAGGGAGAGGAACTAGGATCCTGGATCATCTCTAGAGAGTCGAATGTACTGAGGAACGATCTCAGATCCCTGCCTCTGCATCTCCAAAGTTTATTTCCAAAGGGAGCTCGTAAAGGAGACAAGAACCGTAGCGCATTAGATTTATTTCTTGATGAGGGATTTTTTTTCCCCCCAGACTAACTTTAGACCTTTCTTTTCATTCAGCCACATTTTATTATCGTACTGAAAATCAACAAAACACGGCTTTTCTTCAGCTCAAAGTAATAACAAAGGGGGTCTGACAAGCTACGGCTGGCAGGTCTGATTTAATATAAACACCGAGCTGCACGAGAGGTCGTGTGAAGTCCCCGTCTGAAGAAGTGAACCGGACGGGAACGACGATACGTTAATAATAATAATAATAATAATAATAATAATAAAGTCGTCCTGTTTGCTGGTCTGCAGATGCACAGCGTATACAGGAGTCTGGTAAACTGCACTGGGAATAGTGGGAAAACTGGGAATGCCGGGAATGTTGGGAAAGCGGTCGCCTCTGGGTGATGGGTTTGGTGGGAACATTCCTAAAATCCCTCTTGAACCCTGCTGGAATGTCAACTCAATCACCCGGTCCCCTCCCAAAATCAACAAAACGCTCGGCTCGGATCCCCCCGTCGCCCTGTCGAGCTCCCAGCTTGCATGTCCGTCTCCATCAAACCCCCCCACCCCACGCTGACCTCCTGCTCTTTTCATCCTCTCCTAATATGGGCAAAACTCTGAGCTCCCTCTCTCCGTTGTTGGCTCTCAGAGCGTTTGCTCTGGCCTGAGGAAGCAGCGGGGGCTCGGAGTCTGTTTGCTCAGGCCTGACTGGAGGTTCTGATTAGGATGCTGCAGTGGAGGCCGATTCTCAAAGGCTGATCGGATATCAGTTCTAAAGGCTAAAAGTTCTAGCATGTGCTATTTAGACAGTGAACCTGCACTCTGAACGCCTGCGCTCGGTTAGGGTTTGTGGATGATGGTGTTATACCTGGACAGTCTTTTTGATTCTCTGAGATGGACCGGGATAGTCTTTGGAGTAAAGATCTGTTAGGAAGAGCGAGTTGATGAGCGTCGATTTGCCCAATCCAGACTCACCTAGGAAAGAAAACAACCCATCAGCTGCTATATTAACGACTGAGGTGCAGGTCTTAAGTCTCAGAGAGAAAGACAGAGAGAGACAGGAAAAAACAGAAAAGGGAGAGAGACAGAGAGAAAGAGAAAGAGAGAGAATAAGAGAGAGAAAGAGAGGAGAGAGAATAAGAGAGAGAGAGAGAAAGAGAGGAGAGAGAATAAGAGAGAGAGGGACAGAGAGAGATTTATATCCATGTTATTCTATTGATGTTTCTGTTTTTATTGTATTTTATTTGGAATATACATCTGTTATCCTTTTTATTTTTATATATACACTTTCTTTTGTACCTAAGCTTTGGGCAATACTAATGTAACATTTGTCATGCCAATAAAGCTGAAATTTAGAGACAGGCAGAGAGAGAGAGAGATTAATCACTTTTATAAACACTCTTTTCTTTGTTTTGGTTCTACAGTATTTGTTCTCAGTTCTAGCTCTGTCCTCACATCAGACCAAACATGGAGGAACCCATTAAGTGATGAACAACTAAAGCAGAAAACAGAATCTTTGTTGTATTTTAGGAGTAACTGGCGCTCTGAACGAGCTTAACCAACGTTATCTTTGTACGAAACGTTCAGAAAATTAGCAGCAAAAACTCAAATGTGATGCTCATGTGAAGAGTCTGTGATTATAACGGAAACGGTCTGAATATTAGAGGGCGGGTAAAAACTAAATCCTGATCAGAATAGAATAGAGCAGGTATTAAAGAAAAAATATAAACGAACAATACTAATAATAATAATACAAAACTCATAAAACACATCCACTTAAATCTCTTTAGTCCCTTTGCAATTAGAAACTAGAAACGATTAAAAATGTTAATACGGCTTCACCGTATGTTAAATAACCGAGTGAAAACATTTTTTTTAAGTTTCTGAACAATAACAATTCAAAATAAAGTTTTTTTTTCCTGGTATAAAAATGTATAATGTATAAAAACAGATTTATGGGAGCAGAACGCATGTGACATCACCAGTCTCTACTTCGCACTTTGTAAACAGACCCTTTATAAATGCTGTGCTATGTTTACAGTTATCTCTTTGCCCTTCTCTGTTTCTCTCTACCCCTCATTACCCTCCCACTGATCCTCCCTGAGGGCTGAGCCTGACCCAATTAGCCCCTTCCCCGCTTACTAGGAAAATTCCACCAGTATGATCTCTGGAAATGCCACGCTCCAGTCTGCTCGATTCTCCATGCTCTTTCACCACGCAGACCCTGTGCTTCTCCCTCTTTATGGCTTTATTTGTAACATTAACTGGCAGTGCCATGTTCAGATGGGAACCCTTAGATCCACGGCAGTGGCTTCTTTTAGTCCTGATGGTTTGAGAAACATGACTAACTGATCAAAGTGTTGCCCTGGCCTCCAAATTCCCCATACTTTAACCTGACCAAACATCTGTGGGATGAGCTGGATCCATGAATGTGCCAACTTGCACCTCAGAACAATAATAGGCAGGTGGTTTAATGTTATGGTTAATATATATATATATATATATATATATAATTTTTTTCTAAGATTCTTCATTTGGAGCAACTGTAGCCTCGTAGTAATTAAAGCCTCTAGTCTATTATTTAAGGCAGATATCAATTGCTTACGTTGTATTTCTGACCAATCTGATGTCAATTTAACAGAAGCTTAGTTTGTTTGACCCCAAACTACAGACAGTAGTGTGCAAATGTATTAAGCCACCGTTAGATTTGTTTGTTGTTTGTTGTAGATGAGCTTCGGTTTCTGGCAGGATTTACTAGAATAATTGCACGTACGTAAATAGGTAAGAAATAAATAAAATAAAAACTTTTTTTTTTAAACGTGCCCTCATCTTACACTGCTCGTTTTTAAAGTTGATCAATATGACCATGTTACAATCTTATGCAAACATACTATCAAATGTCAAGGCAACCTCTAGATGACGTCTCTACGTCTCGGTTTGCGCTCTTTACAAGCAGTACGGCTTTTTCGGTTAAAGCAGAAAGCGTGGAGGACAGCTGGAGAAACAATAAGCCGTAAAGCACCGGTCTGTAGGACACACACAGACGTGCAGATGGAGAGCTTTCAGGCGGAGCTGCTGAGTGGAGGCTGTGAGACAGGATACAGAGCTCAGCTGGAGAGTCACCGACTAATGGACACGTTCCACCAGAGATTCCTCTCATTCCTGCCTTTTATCTTTTCTTCCTGACTGAATGCTAATGGCCAGTTTACCCCTTGGGCAGAGACAGTGGGGGGTGAGCTAGCCCCTGCTGCCCCCTTATCTTTCACGCTCTCATTGTTTCTTTCTTGTGACCAGGTAAGACTTCTAAACACCGCCACAGTTCACCCAAACGAACCATTTCATGATTCCCGGTGTATATACACTATAAACTATAAATACATCAGAATAATAAACATCTAAATATTTATGGAAATTATTTACTCGCTCCGGTTCGACCAATCATCTTCCAGATCTCACGCCAAGCTCGAAAACACTTAAAAACATTTGTCAGGCGACGAACGC
This sequence comes from Parotocinclus haroldoi, assembly GCA_034779995.1. Lineage (NCBI taxonomy): Eukaryota > Metazoa > Chordata > Actinopteri > Siluriformes > Loricariidae > Parotocinclus > Parotocinclus haroldoi. Next base: position 5,660 of record JAUZST010007497.1, on the reverse strand, counting down.
GCAGGATTAAGGTACATTTCCAAAGTTAAGGAACGCCTACTCATTTAGGAAATTAACACAACCTAATGTGCCCCCACTTCTGTGTCACATGGGGGCACTCCAGCTCAGGTGCCCCACTGTTAACAGATCAGCTGATAAATCGGGCCAATTAAAGCCATTTTTAAAATAAATTGGTCTCGGCTTATGTCTGCGCTCTCAGAAACGGTGGAGAAAACGCAGCATCACAACTTAAACAAAACAAAGAGAGAACATTCAGTGAGGGTGGGTCCGTTTAGGAGAAGCAAGTGTTTCTACATTTTCGTTTCTTGCCCCCAGAAACAAGAAGATGCTGGTGTGTGGTAATAAAAAATGTTTTCAGTTATAAAAAGTACAAACAGAGCCAGTGCATTTGTAGCCTAAATAAAGATTTGTTTCAGTCCGGAGATTTTGGGTCTCGTTTATTATGATTAGTTTTATTGTCTGTCTCTAAATATGGCCATTAAAAACAAAATCCAAATTCAACTACGTTGCTTAAAGTTGAAAAAAAACAAAAAAACTTGTGTTGCCAGAGGCAGGAAACAAACCCGAGTTTCTCAGTCGGTAGGGTGCTGATCCTAATGCTGACCCACCCCCTCGTACCCTACCCCTTTTTGTGTTTGACCAGCATTAGTAGTTTCCTGGTTCTGCATCCTGTTCCAGGTCACCAAGAGCCTCCCCTTTGTTCGAGTACTAGATTTCGTTTAGCTAGGGAGGTTGGGGCCCTGGGATCTGTGGTCACCTGACCATGGGTGCCCCCATAAGACATTTTGCATGTGACTACAGAGTTTCTAATATAACCTTTCTAATATACGTAGGGTTGCTCAGGTTGTTTAATCATGAAATGGAGAGCAGACGAGAATGATCAGATCAGCAGGTTGGAACGTCTAGTGAAGGAGATGTGTCATCAAGGCCTCGGCTCTCACCGGTGAGGGAATCGGATCTCAGGGCCAAACATGCTAAACGTCTACCTGTCACGAAGCCTGAAGAAAGATCCGAAAATCATTACAGGCTCCCGTCAGTCGGCACACGGTTTAACCACCAGCCAGACGTTTCCTGAGATTAATGAACAGTTTTAACCTTCCACCCAGGTCACTTTATAGTCTTTACATGCACACTTTACGATATAAAGCACACAGGTATGGAATGTGCCGAGATAAGCAGCAGCAGCAGCAGAACAGTAATAGCAATATTTAAGGGAGAACTTGGCTGACTTTAAATATCACGAAGGCCATGTTAACACAGCAGGTACGAGGGGTCCAATGTGACCCAGATACACAATCTTAATTTGGGGCAGTTTGTAGGGCGCAAAACACACTGGATCTGCTATTTTCCGTTCTAATTTGGACCACTAACACATGTGGTATTAAAATCTCTTACTGAACATAACAGCAGTGAAGCAGAGGACTGTGGTAACACCACCATTAAGATACTGGCCTATGGACCTGAAGATCCAGGATTCATCACCTCTACAAAGCTGCCACTGCTGCGTCCTTAAGAAAGAGCCTCGACTGCTGGGATTGGAAGTCTGGATCAGCTGTAAGTCATCCTGGATAAAGGTGTCTGAGAAAGGACTACATATAAATAGAATCATGAAAGTTGCTTAAACAAACAAACAACCACCTATTAGACGCAGATGGCCTGAAAATGACGGCTTTTCATCTTCTACTTCTCAATCGCATTTCCATAAACTTGAGACGTTTGGCAAAGCTGTTCTCTTTTTTTTAAAACAAAGTTTTTGCTGGGTGGTTAGGCCTCAAAATCAACTCAAGTAGGAGTGAAAAAAATATGTAATACTATGATTTTAAACACGACATGGTCAGAAAGTGATTAAAAACCTTTTGCTTCTTGTTGTTCGATCGTTTTTCTTCCACTACTAATTTAGCAAACTGAAACAGTGCCAGCAGCAACGGTACCACACACACACACACACACACACACACACACACACACACACACACACACACACACACACACACACACACACACACACAATGCACACTGTACCCAGTCTCAGATACACATTCCCCCATACACACTTGAATCTCAAACGTAGACACAAAGCCAACAAAAGCAGCTGAAATAACAAGAACCAAATTCTCAACTGCTGTTACTAAGACAAACATCAAACATCATTTCCAGCACAGTAAGTGTGTGTGTGTGTGTGTGGGGGGGGTGATGAGCCAGGTGTATACTGAACCTCCACTCCCTAACACACCAATTGTGCCTGCATGACACCTATCCTGGCCAGAAGGTGCTACTGGAACTCAAACTAACGTCCCATCACTATTCATCAATATTAATTTTACTGCTGTTTTATGCTTATGTTGTGATTTACAAACGTCTGATCACACTTTAGTGCATTTACAGTATCATTTACAGTGGCAACCTTGACATGGAGAACAGGACGTGCAGATTGTTACAGTCAGCAGTGTGTGTGTGTGTGTGTGTAGGTGAGAATTTCACCCATTGGCTGTGAGACTCGAGTGTTGGAACCAGAGGAATGGCCTCACACCACAAAAAAGCCCTACATAACAGTGAGTGTGTTGGGATGCATTTAATAGTCTGATAATAATCCGATTTGTGCAGTTATCTGATTATACCAGTGGTTACACAGCATACACCGATCGACAAGAAATCAGATTAAGTAAGAAGAAAGGGGCTGGATTTTACTCCAGTAATCGGATTATTCATAGCATTTCGGATTTGGCTGTGCATGTGTTCGGACTGTCTAGTGGAATACATAGACATATACATAGAACAGGGTAGGGTATTATCTCATAGGATCTGGCAACCTTTGAACTAAATGAGCTCCGTGGAGACTGAAACACAGTATAAACTCAAAAAACCTGAATATTTTATATTAAAATTCGAAGTTGCCGCCGCATGTTTGTGTGAGATTATTTGCTGGTAGAAATCGGATTATTGCCCGGAGATTTGACTGAGCCTCTAGACTACAACATGTCTCCACATTTTCCCCGACTCTGTCCAGCTGGAGAGGTACAAACTCTAAACGGAAATGCTTTGCTGAAAATAAGGGGGAGAGTGAGTGCATGAAAAAGAACAGGAAACGTTTTCCTCTCTGCAGTTTTTGAAGGGAAAATGGATCCAAAAGTTCAGAGTGAGCCTGACAACGGGACAAAGAGGCTCCCATGGATCTATTCATAAACACTAACGATGCTTTGATTATGTTAAAGAGTCTCTTCATGTCGTTGTTTACATGAAAAATAATCCACAGCCAGAGTTTTGCAGTTATCTGATTATTCAAGTTATGATCTAAGAAATCAGATTAAGAAATCGGATAAAGAGAGCGGGAAACTAGCCTAGTAAACCAATTGGTTCTCCAAGTCTGCGCCTGCTTCATCACGGTTGCCAGATCCACTTACTCTAAAGACTTGCCTTTTATTTAATTTCTTTTTTTTTTGCCTCGTGCAGTCTGGCAAGCCCAGAATTAAGTTCTACCATATATACTGAACCTCTAATGCAGTATAATCTGAATGATTTCATTATTTAATATTTGAGTTTGATGTTTACATCACATATTTCTGTGACATTACCGGCTGGTCCCGGATTAGAAATCATTTAAACCTGCAGCTTTAACAATATCTGATTACTCAAGTGCATTTAACCTCGTGGATCTGCTTACTGTCATAATGATTTTCTGTAGCTTTTATTGTTGAGTGAAAGTGAACGCACTCGGTGATCTGGAATCAGTCCACGAGTGCATTTTAGAAACACCAACTGTCCATGAGCCTTACACTGTGGATTAGTCCGAAAAACATCAACCTCACTCAGAGAAACGTTATTACAGAGCTCTCTCATTTAGAACGATCTGACATCAATCCTCCACAAAGCTTTTTTACATTTATATTACATGCACTCTGATTCGAACTTACTCACTATGATGGACTGATCCTATTTCAGTTCTTCCCAGACTTCTTACTGATATTAAGACTGCTCAGGAATCAGTACGTTAAGTGCTCTTACACCTAAAACCCTGTCCTCTGTGTTACGGGCGCTCTCGCATCTTTTGGAAGCTGTTCTCGCCGTTATTAAAGCTTCGTCACTCCTGCGTTTGGCTTTATACAGTCTATACTTTAGAGAAGCGTTTCTCTTATACGTTACTCTTCTGGAATCTGACCCCGTGCTTCCGTTACTAATTCTAATGCTGTTCTGTTATAGAGAAGCTTCACCACTTCTGCTCTACTGTCAGTCACTTAAATGTTTTCTAACTGAACTCAGGTCAGCCTTACAGCACTCCAGCTGTCTTCCATTACAGTCTTGACGCAAGCTGCTATTTCACTTCTTTACCAACTGTGTGTGTGTGTGTGTGTGTGTGTGTGTGTGTGTGTGTGTGTGTGTGAGTGAGAGAGAGAGATAGATAACGGAAAAGAGAGAGAATAAGAGCACAGAGAGACACAACACGACTATTAAAAAAAGAACAAGAAACAAGAGGCTGATATAAAGAGAAAGAGTGTGTCTGCGTGTGTGTGTGTGTGGGGGTGGGGGGGGGGTTACTATATCATTGCACATTGCAAAGGGCATGCTCTGTGTGTGTTGAAGTGTGTGTTATAAAGCAGAATGAACAGAACGACTAAGATGGATGGATGTGTGTTAATAGTTATCCAGTGCGTTTTAAATTCCACTGTAAGAATAAATCATATTTATGTTTGGTTCCTGGAATGTTTACGTTTATAAACCCAGCAAACCGATTAAAAAAGGTATTTATTTACTCCTATAAACTCTAAACTCCAGCCTAAGAACCACTGAGTGCAGGTCTGAGATAGAAATCCGAATATCACACAAATAACTGTACTTAAGACTGAATAGTTTAGTTAAATAGATTAATAACAGTTCTTCATTTAGATAAAGGTGCAGACCCGAGCACGGGCCTTTGCCTCAATTCTATACACCCAATGCAAACCCTATTTTTTTTTTGGCTGACAACATGAACAAAATGTCTTCTTCGGGTGAAGACAAAAAAAGCAAAAGGCGACATTGGGTACATCCGATTCTGTAGTTTTAGCGTTTTATACAAGAGCGTGAGCGGCATGGTTAAATTTAGAAGATCTATCCAAGCACGCATCAAGCTGAAGCTTTTTGCTTATACAGAGTTTATTATAGTTATTTTTAATGTTACTGCTAATCTGCTTAACGTCAGTAAAATGGCTCTGTGGTTCTGAGGAGGTACAGGAACAACACAAGGATGCCCATGGAGAGGCCGAGTGAAAATACAGGAGCTGCATCGTGAAGTGTAGAAGCAATTCCTCAGTGACATTTTGTTGCCGGTCGAAGTTGAAGGCGAATAAAACGTTTCATTTCCACCGTCTCAAAAATCGCGTTTGGTGTGGAAGGTACAAGCTCAGATGAATTTACTGATTAATACTGTACGGATGTTACCGAGACACTGCATGAGCTACAGAACGTTCACACACTGCATGCAAGAGCCGAGAGAAAAAAAGGGAAGACTTAGTGATGGATGTTTGATAGAGAGAGAGCCAAAGCTAACTTTTTAGTTCCAGAACAGCAGTGATAAAATTTCTCCTCTGCTTTCTTTCTTTCTCTCTGTCTGTCTGTCTCTGTCTGTCTCTGTCTGTCTCTGTCTGTCTCTGTCTGTCTCTGTCTGTCTCTGTCTGTCTCTGTCT
>JAUZST010007496.1:0-14143 GCA_034779995.1 Parotocinclus haroldoi | reverse complement strand
ACACACACACACACACACACACACACACACACACACACACACACACACACACACACACACACATATATATATACAAAATTAAAATATGATTTTCTGCATTTTTTAGATTCTGTCCCGGACACTTGAAGTGTACCTATGATAAAAAAAAAAAATATAGACCTCCGTTATTTGTAGGTAGAAACACTTGCAAAATTGGCAGTGTATCAAATACTTACCATCCTCATTGTATGTATGTATGTATGTATGCATGTATATATTACATTCCTTTATTTCTGATCGATAACACTCAAATGTGTGCTCGTATGAACTAACACTGCTTAGTCTGCTGTGATAAAAACAAAACAAAACGTGTTTTACAACAGATGGCGGCATGACAAAAAAAGGTGTTAAAATACAGTGGGGCTTAAATTTTTAATCTCGTTTTTCCCCTGCAAAAGAACTGTACTAAATACATCCTTTGACTGAGGTTGATACCATAAGTATGTATGCACGTACTTATGTATATAATGCAGTGTATGTTGTGTAACTGTGCGAGTGTTGTGGTATCTAATGTCTGGGTAAGTTTGAGTTCTTAGCTCTGATACTCTACAGAGCGCAGAGTAGACCTGCCAAAAACAGTCCCTCTGAGAGAGTTGGAAGAATAACACATAGACACACAGACAGACACACACAGACACACACACACACACAGTTTGAAATGGTCATATCCTGTAATTCAGCCCAAATGACAGAACACACTGAAATGAATACACTCAACACACAGAGGTTGGCAAAAACAAAACTCAATACCTATTTATTAACATAAGCTATCATAGCAGTTTGTGTCACAGCCAGACACTGGGGGTAGAGGGGTGGGCAAGTTATCCCTCCACACATGCCTTCAGCTCAAATCTTTGCAAATTTTAACAAAATTCAATTTTTAACTGCATTCATCAAAGTGTTTTCCTGATAGTTTCTGATTGGCTGGTTGGGCACCAAAAGTGCATGTGCAGTCTAAGAATACCATAAAAGATCGGTTTCTAATCCCCAACCCCAACCCATGTACTACTCCTGACCTGCTACTGGACCAACTGATGTGCAACCCATGGTGGGTAGTCCCCTACACCAGATCACACCGACACCACAGGTATGTTTGTGTTTCAAGATCATAAATTATAAGGATTTCATGCTAAAATATGATAACAGAAGACAGAAGAGAAGAGGGGGGAGAAGGGGGGGGACCGAGCGAGAGAGAGAGAGAGAGAGAGATTGGGGGGGGTGAACTTAGGGTACAGAACTCTGATAGAAAAACCAGATCAGTAAAGTTAGATCCAGGTTCGAGTCCTGGCCTGACTGCTGCCTTTCCTTCTGTGGAGTTTTCTCTTACATTCCAAAACGATGTGTTTGGTAAACTGGCATCTCTAAAGTGTCCCAGTGTGAGTGAGTGTGCGAGTTCTTGCCACAGCCATTTTCAACATGCATAGTGAAAAACAGCCCATATGAAGCAACTCGTGACTTACGATAACTTGTTTAAGGCTTTTCCATTTGACTACGGAAAGATCAGCAGCAAAAACTATTTAAAGCTCCTAAAAATTCGTAGCGGTACAGATCAACCGCTTTACGTAAAGTTAGGAACAGCTGTTGTGGGTGGAAGGAATCCAACCACAAATCCTTAAACAGAGTTTGGTATTGTCACGCACTGGACCTCAATTTAAAAAAAAACAAAAAAAACAAAAAAACATACATTTCAGTCTTGTGAGTTTTAGAGTTTTGACTGAGACTCGTTCATATGGGAGCTAATCTTATTTCTAAAGTTGTTGTACCATATAGTGAACATTATGTAACGCTTCTATTTATCTCTTACAATCCTGGATCTTTGGAGTAGCCCCTTGCTGCTTCACAAGCTGTTAATTAACAATCAGCCTTCCATCAGCCTTCCAAAAACTTTGTAACTGTTCTTGCAAATTAGTCAGCTTCTATTACCATTGGCTGTTCCCGTTATTTTGTCCAGCATTCTACACTATAAGCAATAACAACAAGCACTGCCTTCGTCTCTCATTATTAAAGACACTGAAGATCAAGTTATCCATAAAGTGTCCTTATGTCAGAAAGCAGTGACGGATGGAGCCTGTTAAGAGGATCATGTTCATCCGTTATCAGAGCAACGCACAAAGAGAGATCATAAGTCAGTGTACAGGACAGAGGAGGAACCACTAGAGGAACCATAGACCCCTTCATCAGTCACAAGCTCATCCTAAACCAAACAGCAGGGCCAATAATAAGTAGGTTAATATATAAAAAGTGGGCTCACACCCCTCTTCCCAGCCCCATCATATAGTGGGTTTCTTCTCGAGCATCCTGCATTTATTGCGTTAATAGTTCATGTCTAAATGGAGATATTACATTACATTTACTATCACTCATTCATTATCATACCCAGTTAATCCAGTTCCTGTTTATTGTCTCAGCCAGGTCCTCACTGGCAGCACGAGTTCATGGGATTCAGCCCGAGTCAGGATGCCAATTCGTCACAAGCACCCACTCCAGTCAGTAAGTCACTCAGGGACACCTGAGACCAAGTGACCTACCTCATGTCTTTGTAATTTGGGAGGAAACCAGGAAACTTGGAAAACCACACACTGTGACACAGAGAGACTGTGCAGTTTCCACACTCCACAGTCCAAGTCAGAGTTGGTCCAAATACACACCAACCTGAGCTCTGCTTTTAGAAAAGTGTCTCTCTGTTTTAAAATAAAAGAGCTGCAAAAGTGAGCACAGTCTGGCCATTGAAACAAGACTGAATGTGCCCTCAGTGCTACTGAGCAGCAAAACCTCCCATACTACATAAGCTAAATTGGAAGCATCCCGCCACAGACGGAGGACAATCCATTAGTACGCCCATTAACGCATTAAAACGCTTTGATAAACACTTTGTTCTTTCATAAGTTTTCGTTCCATATAGAAATGTTCGTCAAGGTAGCGTCTTTTCTCGATAAGTAAGAATCCTGTGCGAGTCAAGCAGCAAGCAATTGGTCCAGATACCAGTCTGCGCAACCGCCATTTTTATATATACTTGTATAGTAATAGCAGCATAAACTAGAGATCTTGCTAACAACGGGGGGAGAAAAACAAACAAATGGGCAAACAGTGAGCTGCAACTAAGAGGTAACATTAGGAGGGGTGAATACATACAAAAAAGCCCTAGAACAAATGTAGTACTCCGGGGAGCTCTGTGGGGGGGTAGTTCCTCCCAAATTAGTATCAAGAACTGTTTGGTGAGAAAACAGCTGTAGAGAGAAGGTGACAGCAAGAGAGAGAACGTTTAGATAGAGAGACAGACAGACACAGACCACGGACAGACAGTTAAAGACAGACAGTTAAAGACAGAGAGAGAGAGAGAGAGAGAGAGAGAGAGAAGAAAATAAGGTAGATGGAAAGAAACAGAAAAATGTAAAGGTTTAGGAATCCCCCCCCCCACTGGTGTTTATTTGTAAGATCCAAGAACTGACTTGTTAACGATGCATTCAAATATGCCGTATTAGACTTTGTCCCCTGCTGAGGTTGAGAAACTTGTGCAAACGTATGCAAACGTTTGAGCACCATGGTAAAAAATAGTAATGTATCCAATTGGCAGTTGTATGATATTGTATGATATTGTTAAAGGTGCAGCAGTGTGACTGGGAGCTATGAAAAATAATGGGTCGATCTGCAAAAACTGGCAACCTAGAGCATGCGAAATATATAGTAAGGATGCATAAATGAGTGGTGTTCTGGATAATTATCATATTTGTCATGTCTGGATCATATCAGCAGTTTTGTGTAATCAGGAGCAGTGCAGGTATAAACGCTGGCTTTGGGCAGCAGTTCAGGATGATCCATGCCAGGATCAGTACTGCAGGGCGAGGAGTTTCATAACTGCATTTCTGAGTTAGCAGCTCAGCTCAGCCCCTTTCCTTGTCCTCCCTCCTTCTTCCATTTATCTCAGATCCTCCTGGTTTAGGAACAAGTACAGGTGGAGAGACCAGTTCATGGTAACTTCATCCATTATCAGGCTTCTCTGATGTCACAATTTTACATCGTGGATTGTTCTTTTCTAAATTTTAGAAAGTTCCCTTACATCCTCTTTTATACAGGGAAGGACCTATTTAATGTCAAACTGGTCGCTAACAGAACATTATCATAGTGACCTTGTCATTTCATGCAACTCTAATATAAATAAGAGGACATTTTCAAAAGAAAACGCATGCAAACAATACATGTTAGAGAGAGAAAACACCAGGTTTTATAGTTATAGGTCAGGGTGAATACACACGTATTGAGGACTAAACAAAGCAGTGCCACTCAAGCAAGCACAAGTAACTTCAACAAAAAAAAATGTACCTAAACACAACAACCAAATAAGAACTGTCTCTAATACAAACATGAGCTAACAAGCAAGTGAGAACATGAGTGGAAAGTCAAGTTCAAAAGTCAGTAGTTACTCTAAACGAAGGGTTCTGAATAAAAGCGTTAGCCACAAAAGCCTTTGGAAAGATGCTAGGGCATTGTGGGAAATGTAGTGCCTGTTATGAACATGTGCGGCTTGTCCTGTAGCCAAGTCATATTTATTTATATAGCGCTTTTTACAATGGGGCATCATCTCAAAGCAGCTTTACATTGTCGCCTTATAAAGCCAATACAAAATTGAGCAAGTCTAGGGCTAATGTGGAAAGAAAAAACTCCCTAAAAGTACTAAGGAAGAAACTTTGGGAGGACCAAGACTCAAAGAGACCCGAACTGCTTGGGTGGCCTAGTCGTTAACTGAAATAATTAGGTTTGCATGCATAGTACAATTTAGTAAATAATAACAGATAAATAAAATAATGTAAAAGTTATACTATACTCTGCTCAGTAATTGCATGCGATTTCAGTTGAGCTTTTGCTTGGGCATGTACCCTAGTGAAGTGGGTCTGAGGACACCCCTGATTTCCGTATTCAGTTCAAGTTTGTTTCCTTTATGGCCTTCTCCGTTTTGTGAACTGCTCGTTCCATTCTTCAAAACCTCCTGGAATGTTCTCTCCCTTAGGGTATTCCTCACCTTCAGGAATATTCTCTTGACTTGAAGGCTGTGAACGTTACAAAAGAAAAGTAAAGCTTTTCCTACAGACCCAACGAGCATTGCCAAGCTGTGATTATATCGTTTCTAAAGAAAAACAGGGTATGGAAAAGTAGAGAAAAATTAAGTAGAACCATTTTCACTTGGGTTCTTGTCTTTGTTTCTTTCTTTGCTTTTGCACTTTTTGTTCTAACTCGTTAAAAGCGCCACGAAAGAGGGCAAGGGTACTGCTCATGGACGCAAAATGGAAACTTGGTAGACACAATTGGGCTCAGTCTGCAGTCCAGAGCACAAAACTGGGTTCAGATCTGTAGTCCAGAGCCCTGACCACTCATTACTGCAGCTACAGGTGCTCCTCGGATTTGGTTCACCACGGGAATCCGATAATACGCAAATACACATCAGCAAATACTGTAGACAGAATTTTCAACTTCTACTACTATGCCATAGATCCTGCATCTGGGCATTAGCCAGCTGTCTCAACTGAGCACCAATGGACTAACCATTTCTATTTTTATTTAAAGAAACTGTTCAAGAACTTGTTTGTTATTCAACACTTCATTATATAATAATCACTGTGTTGCCCAACTGTAGATTAAATTAAGTGTTTTAACGCATGTTCAAAATGGCTACTCCAAAACAGACAGGTATATGCGAACATTTACAATACGTACAACTTGGAACGCAACTTTTTGTAAATCATGGAGCACCTGTACATCTAGAAACTGTTCTCTCCTTGCTGTCTCCTCCTTTAGCCTTGATTCTTCTGGCTTGAGGTCAGGTAACAGGTAGCAGGGTCATGGTGACTTCACTAAATATCCTTTATCAGTTCTCTGAAAGCACCTCTCCTTTTATGTTCTGGAAATGTGCTCTCAGTTATACTCTTCCCTTTTTGGCAAACTTTTTCATCCCAAGGGGGGGTCTTAAATCACCAGCAGTTTATCAATTTTTCTTCCCAAAACCTAAGAATCTGGCAAGTTCTGACTCTACGACTATCAGCTCACACAGTCCTATGACTCGGATAACAATTGTGTTCAGGCTTATTTTAAAATTCATTTAGCAGTATGTATTATCTATTTACTGAACTCGTAGTGTACCGCCAGATAAACCAGCATAGTGTTGATACCATCACTCTTGTTCATAAATAAAAAGCACCATTAGTAAACATGACAGAAGGCCACGCAGACCTGTACGCCGATTCTTCTCGACGTGCTAGTCTCGTTGCGCCCTCTAGTGGCACTGCACAGAACTGAAGCTGCTCCTAGTAAACAAATTGCGCTATATGATCAATTCTGACCAAGCAATACAATCTGCAGCAAACAAGACCGAAATATTTAATTATATACATTGAATACTTAATATAAGGAGTTAAAATCTATATTCCGTGCTTAATTTTTAACTGAATTATAACCATCATAATCTGTGAATCTTTCATCCCTGGTGATTTTTTTTAGCTTTCTCTTCGCCTTTCCCCCTATTTTCTTCAGTCTACTTTTTAGTAACATCTTTCCACGTTTGCGTGCCTGTCGCTTCTTTTTTCCTTTCATATCCCTGTTTATAACCAGTAGCACTTTCATTGATCTTCATTCTGTATTTTATATTTGATCTATATTCTGTATTTTGCCATTAAGCCAAGTTTAAATAATAAATTGCAATCAGAAAAAAGGGGCAACAAGTTTCACAAAAGTTCAAATATATTCACAGACCAACCACACCTTTCAATGAATTGCCTACATTTAACGATCTGGTCTAGGAATCGCTAAACGTAAGCCTTGGCTTTCTGTGCTCAGGTGACTGGCGATTCCCTAGCCCACCACCATGGTAACCCGTGTTCTGATCCCAGTAGTCACCAGCACCAGCATGAAGATACCATTGGGACTCAACTCCGGTTTTGTTCATTGGTGAATCGTCAATGCATTTACACAATTACAATGAATTTCATGTGCATTTTCTACTGGCTACCATAACATCTATCTACCAACTGACCATCTACTATAATTTTCTACTGATAACGGGGTGCATTGGAACTGGCAACTTTTAAAATTTACCTGCTTGATGTATATTATTTTTATTCACATACACTCACTGGCAACATGATCAGGTACAGCTTTCCAGTATTGGGTTGGACCCCCTTTTGCCTATATTGCCACACATTTTCGAAATATTGGATTTTGGTTCACTATGCAGTTTCAACTAGTTGCTGCAGATTTGTCGGTTGCACATCGATGATGTGACTCTCCCATTACACCACATCCCAAAGCTGCTCTATTGGATTGAGCTCTGGAGACCGTGGAGGGTAAATGAAGTACAGTAATCTCAAGGTCATGTCCAAGAAACCAGTCTGAGATGATATGAGATTTGTGGCATGGTGTGTTCTCCTGCTGGGAGTAGCCATCAGACGATAGTACACTGTGCTCATAAAGGGATGGACATGGCCAGCAACAATACTCGGATACACTGTTGTGTTTAAACTGTGCCCAGCTGGTATTAAAGGGCACCAAAATGTTCAAAGAAAAAAGTACCCCAGACCATTCCACCACCAGCAGCTTGAACAATTAATACATGGCAGGGTTGAGCCATGGTTCATATTGTTTATGCCAAATTCTGACCCTACCATCCGAATAGCTCAGCAGAAATTGAGACTCATCAAACCAGGCAGCATTTTTCCTATATCGTCTTGTCCAGTTTTGCTGAGCCTGTGTGAATTGTAGCCTCAGTTGCCTGTTCTTAGCTGACAGGAGTCGAGCATAGTGACCCATCTGCTCAAAGGTTTGACAGGTTTTGTGTTCAGAGATGCCGCTCTTCAAATCTCAGTGGTAATAGGGGAGAGGGTTACCCATCTATCAGCTCGAATCAGCCAGGCCTTTTTTGTCTAACCTCTCACCTAAGGCATTTTCACCGAGAGAACTTCCCTTACTAGATATTTTCTCTTTTTCAGACCAATCAGTATCTGTAAACCCTAGAGATCAAAATCTCAGCATATCAGCCGTTTCTAAAATGTGCACACCAGCTTGTTTATTACCAACAACCGTGCCACGCTCAAAGTCAATTAAATGATCTTTCTTGCCAACTCTGATGCCCAGTTTAAACTTCAGCAGCTCGTCTTGACCATGTCTACATAATACAATGCATTAAATTGGTGCCATACGATTGGCTGATTAGATGTGCTACCAAGCAGTTAAATAAATATGCCTAAGGAAGTAGCTTGTGAATATAAATCCCGCTTAAAGTACTCTATGAGCTATTAGTAGCACAGCTGCCAAATTAAACAGCATTTCCAGAAGTAATAATTTATTGGGATGTGAAACCACATCATCTCTGCTTGACCACATGGTACCCGTAGTTATTGGGTCTAAGGTTCCCTAGGCTTTACTTACCATGTATAGCACTATTAGGTAGCAGGGTCGTCCATAAACATGCTAACCCTTACTGAATGCTTTGGAACGCAAGATAATAGGTTGTACTAACAGAACGACCTATCAAAACAAATTTTCAATTATGAAAAATGCATAATTAAAAGGGTGGGTAGCACCGCTGCCTCACAGCAAGAAGGTCCCGGGTTCAACTCTGTGTGGATGTCTGCATGTCCTCCCCGTGTCTGTATGGGTTTACTCCGGTTTCCTCTCTCAGTCCAAAGACATGCGTGTTAGTTTAATTGGTGTCTTTAAAGTGGCCCTTAGTGTGTGTCTGTGTGCATGCCTGCGTGTGCCCTACGATAGATAATGAATGAATAATTAAAAGGGGTTTTTTCAGCACAAAAGCAGACTTGGCATTACGGCAAAACAGCTGGCAAATGTCATTTCCATTGATGTCACTGGAAAGCAACAATTAATATCCTGTTATCTATAGCAAGCAAGTAAATGACCTTTATGAACACATTGTAAGGATTAAAGTAACAACTTCTGTACGATAGCACACCCCTATTCACCCTCTAATGCACGTTATACTTCAGAATCCTGACAGGCTCATTTAACAGGAAGATGTTTTTGTGAATACGGCTTTGTTTAACTAAACTATTCTCACCATTCCTCGTTTAAATTCCACACATCGTTTCCGAAGCGGTCTTTATGCAAATCCTGTTAATCCGTCGATCTCATTCTCTTACACCCATCTCAGGTCAGAGCTGCTTGGTGAATTCATTAACCAAATGAATGCTACTTTAATTAATGGCCTTGGCTCTAAACAAACTTCTCTTGACAGGACCGTAGCCCTGGTGAAGATAACGCAGGCTGAATTAGCTCTATGACACACATCCAGGTCCGTCAGCACGACCGTTCAGTGGCATGCTGGGAAATCGCTTTGCTCTTGTCCAAATGTATTCATTTATTCGGAAAGCTCAGGAGAAATCATGCGCCCTTGCCGTCCAACAACCATCACATCCATATGGGATATTGTGGGTTAAGTGAGGCAGAAAATAGGTACAGGATCACCCCCGAGTGTGAGAGACACACACAGAGACACACACAGAGACACACACAGAGACACACACAGAGACACACACAGAGACACGTCAGCTTTATGTAGTCCAAAACTTATTCGCTTTGCTCTTTCTACTGAAACCTTAGGCTTCTCTCTCTATAAATAAATGAATCTGTGAATCACAGACAGCCTCCATTAAAGGATTATAATGCACTGCAGGTACCAAGCGAGCAAGCAACCATTTATCAGAGCTAGAGAAAGCAACACGGCGAGGCTCATTAAACTACTCGGTTAATTTCACCTCGCTGCCTTGTCCTGCCGCTAATTATCTTAATTAATTGGAAGATTTCTAATACAAGACAGAGAAAAGAGCAGAGATTCATGTGATTAGACTCGATTGTGATTAGATTAGGGTAAGAAAACTGCACCTCAGTGTCAACAGATAAATCAATATTATTTCTCAAGACACAAAGCTTTCTGATACTTTTTAATGAGTATAGAACTATTAAAACTTTTTCAATTGGTAGCTGTTTATAAGCGGGACTTGTAATCAGAAGATCTGATTCTCATGGTATCGGTCAATAGGTTTAATACAGACGTCCACAGAGATCAGATCAGATCAGGCACTTTCTCATTCTCAAGAACTCGAATGGTGGGAAGCTAAAGTATCTGACTGAAAGATAATGGAGAAAATAAAAGGGTAGCTCGCAGTTTCCTAACTGTAGATAAACATGGAGTCAACAGTGTGATGGCAGAGCCCCCATTTGACAAAAAGCTTCCCATGCACCCAAAGATCCATGTACCACAACGTCCAATGTTTCTACTGCTCCATATACCTGAAGCCCAATATACCAAAATCACCCATGCTGCTGAAGCTCCATGGTTCCAAAACGACCAATGCTCCCTGAAGTCACAAGTCTACAGCTCCCATGTTCTCAGAGATCAGTGAAACAGAATCCTACATGATCCTAGAGCCCAGTCATACCACTTTCTCTAAAGTTATGCATTTTGAAATCTCCATGTCCTTCCAGAGCGCCTATGAGCCCGAGTGTGTGTATTCTATTTGTGAAGCTCCATGTTCAAGAAAGGCACATTCTCAAGAGGTCTGACTGCTCGGTAGTGTTCAGTAGGGTGTATGATCAACCAAGAGCGGCAAAATACAACCGTATTGTTTTCGGTGATGGGACATGGAAGTATATATAGTTCTGAATCAGAGCTAGTTCCATAATTAAGAACCAGGAACCAATTATACAAATGTGGAATTTCAATTTCACTTATCGGTCCGACCAACTGCAGTCTCCTAGTTCTGATGCTGCTTTAGTTTATAGTCAAACTCTCAATATGAAAACAAGCTTAAATGTCGTTTAAAACAAACTTCTCTTAAATACTGGGGAAAGGAACTCCCTACTGCTGAAAAAACAGACCTGAGATCGAAAAGGAAAGGAATAATTTTAACATCAAAAGGTCCCATGACATACTGCTTATTTATGTTTTTATACAGGCCTTATTGGTCCCCTAATACCGGAGGTGTCTTTCTCGAAATTCAGCCTTGGTTTTAAACTAGAACCACTTTGAGCCAGTCCCACGTTGAGAATTCCTTAGGTTGTGCCATTTCTGTGTGTGGCTATAGATTATAATGAGGAGAAAAGATGCGGAGCAAGGTACAGGGTGGAGGAGTGGCCTAACATGAGCTAAAGTTTACCATTGTAGTATCGCGATTCATCGCTTGTCCAATCCATACGCAGATTTGGAATCAACAAAACTGATTACGATACCCAACCCTACCGCCCCATGTTCTGAATTCCTTATGGTTATCATTCTCCTAAATTCAATGCTATGTACTGGTCCAAATGTTACCCAAACAACTCAGCTTCCACAACAGTCCACAGTTACACATCCCCAGTGCTTCATGTTCTGAATTACCTAAAGGTAAAAATTCTAATCTCCCCATGGCCATTAGCTACCAGTTTGTGGTAGTTAAAACGCATGTTAAAACGTTCTCATGCACCCAGACCTCAATATTTTTGATTGTCCCATGTTCTCTAACCTATACTGATCAACCATAACCATTTCATGATTGAGTTCCTTTGTTGAATCTGTTTTAATGAAACAGCTGTCTGTTGATGATTGTATAACACTTTAACAGGATAATAGAAGCATGATACAGAGGATCCTATTTCAGAGACTGGAAACGGTCTTACCTCTCTGAAGATTGTACTGAAAAAGCCCCTGTACAGCCCTCGTACCCCCTGTAAAAACAGAGTGAACATAAATGAGGATTTAAGTTCATGAACGATCAAGGACATTGAGAAACATCTCCAATACTCTTAAGGTAGCAAGTTCTTCATGATGGGGATATGTTCCCCAATAAATCTACTTAAGTTGAACATATTGTAAACTATGGACTTCCACACACAGACACACACACACAGAGACACACACACACAGAGACACACACGTTCTTCATGATGGGATATGTACCATGTTAGAATAAATCTGTCTTAAGTATGTTCAACTTCAGTAAACTATGGACTTCAACACATGCACACAGAGACAGGCGTACACACGCACGTGCACACAGAGACAGGCGTACACACGCACGTGCACACAGAGACAGGCGTACACACGCACGTGCACACATGCACACAGAGACAGGCGCACAAAGGTTCTAAAAAATGGGATGACAGGCAACCAAATGGAAGTGAGAGAACCGCTACACAGCATGATACGAACTCATCTGCTGTGCCTTTGGGCTGCGGCTAGCTGAGCAGCGCCAACAGTGTTGTGCGTTGCACAGGACATTTTTAAGTCACTTTATTCTAAAATAAGCTTTGTGTTGATGATTTTGGCCAACTATAGGTTACTGTAAGAGTTTTAAGCGTTACCTTAAAAAAAGGTTAGTCCACTGGCCTTGCTGCTCAGTTTAGTCAGTTGCCTCTGCAGTAGAGTACTGGACTGTATCGCTTGGCCAGGGAATTCAAAATTCAGAATACGGCTTCTGCTGAATTTATATTTATATTCCGTATCACATTCCCAACGTAAACGAAAAACCGGAAACCGAACGGAGAGAGCCTGGACACCACTTGCTTCAGGCCCTTTTGCTATTTTAAATGTATGAAATATTAAATAAGTAAAAGGCAATGTTGTGTTTAATATCAAATGAATGCGTTATCTCTAGCTTTATGCATTTGAAAAGCCGGTCATCGTTTACTCACAAAGCTATTCACATTTGGCCTGGGGGAATTTAGCATGTTACAGCAGGTGTGTGTGTATAAGCTTGTATACCTCTTCCCGTAGCGTGGCCAGCAGGACCTGGTGTGAGTGGAGAGAGGGAGAAGCCTGAGTCCTTTGCTTTACTACTTCAGTAGGAACTCTGATTAAACACGCAACCTGCACACAAAAGATAAAACACAACACTTCAGCATAAGATGCCTACACAAGATTAAGGGCGAAAACAAAAGCACGTCAAGTTAATTGCCACTGCTTTTACAAGACCCAACAATTCTTACTATGACACACAACCTTCCTACGAGACTCACAAAAATTTTCTGAATCGATCTTCCTAAGCTCCTATGCCTAACCATTAAATCCATGCTGGGGCCACTCCAAAGAGTGGGCAGAAAGTAATCAGCAGAAGCACCATGAGATCAGTGGGCATCAAACCCAGCGCTCATGTGACAACCAATGTCAAACTCTTCTTGTTTGTTACACAGCCATATACCATGGCTATATGAGATGTATACAAGACCATTTTACATTTTTTTTTTACTCTTTGTTTCATTGCAGCCATTTGCTAAACTCAAAAAAAGTTTATTTAATCTTGACAGAAAAAAAACAGACATGTAAAATGTTTGCAAATTTATTACAAATAAAAATTGAAATGTTACATGATCATAAGTATTCAGACTCTTTGCTCAGTATTTAGTAGAAGCACCATTTGAGCTAGTACAGCCATGAGTTTTCTTGGGAATGAAGAAGTTTTTCACACCTTGATTTGAGGATTCTTTGCCATTCTTCCCTCCAGATCCTCCCCAGTTCCATCAGGTTGGATGGTTAATGTTGGTAGACAGCCATTTTCAGGTCTCTCCAGAGATGCTCAGTTGGATTTAGGCCAGGACTCTGGCTGGGCCAGTCAAGAATAGACACAGTTGTTCTGAAGCCACTTATTTTAGCAATGTGTTTAGGAAAGCTGAACCTTCTGCCCAGTCTGAGCTCCTGAGCACTCTAGAAGAGGTTTTCTTCCAGGATGTCTGTACTTGGCCGCATTCATCTTTCCATCAACTGAAACCAGTCGTCCTGTCCCTGCAGCTGAAAAACACCCCCGTAGCATGATGCTGCCACCACCATGTTTCACTGTTGGGATTATATAGGGCAGGTGATGAGCAGTGCCTGGTTTTCTTCACACATATCGCTTAGAATTAATGCCAAATGTTCTTAATCTTATTTCTCACAGTCTGGGAGTCTTTCATATATTTTTTGGCGAACTCTGTGCGGGCTTTCAGCTTCGTCGGGCCACTCTGCCATAAAACCCTGACTGGTGGAGGGCTGCAATGATTGTTGACTTTGTGAAACTTTCTCCCTACTGCATCTCTGGAGCTCAGCCACAGTGATCTTTGGGTTCTTCTTTACCTCTCTCACCAAGGCTCTTCT